>RJWM01001723.1:0-146015 GCA_004363535.1 Dasyprocta punctata | reverse complement strand
TGATACTTATACACATGAGTCTAGTTTATTTTGCTTAAGAGAATGGTCTGAAGGTACATCCATTTACCTAGAAATGTCTCAAGTTTATCCTTTATGGCTGAGTAGTACTCTATTGTATAAAAATAACCACATATTTTTATTCATTTTTCAGTTGATAAGCATTTGGGTTGTCTCCAGGATGTAGCAATTTAAAAACCATGATGCTATAAATGTAGGTATATATACATCACTGTGGTATGATGTTTTTAATTTTTCTGGAAAGAAACCTAGAAGAGAAAAAACTGGGCCAAATGGGACAGCTAATCCCTGTTTTTTTCTTTTTTTCTTTTTTTTTTTTTTTTTTGTGGCACCAGGGCTCAAACTCACAACCTTGCACTTGCCAGGCAGGCACTTAAGCCACTGAGCCAAACTCCAGCCCCTTAATTCCAGTTTTTTGAGAATTTCCAAACTGATTTTCATAGCAGTTATATCAGTCAACCCTCCCACCAACAGTGGAGAAGGGTTCCATTTTCTCCACAGCCCCACCAGCATGTGTTATTCGTTGATTTCTTGATAATAGCCTTTCTTTCTAGAATGGGATAGAATATCAGCATTGTTTCAATTTACATCTCTCGAATGACCTGTAGTTTTGAATTTTTTTTCATATATTTACTTGTCATTTGTATTACTCATGTGAGAAGTGTGTATGTGTCTCAAATGTCCATTTTCGAATTAGGTCTTTAGATTTGGGGAGTCTACTTTTTTTTTAATTCTTTATATGTACTAGGTGTTAGTGCTTTATTAGAGGGACAACTGACTACACTTTTTTTCCACTCTATAGGTTGTCTTTTCACTGTATTGGTAATTTCTTTTGCTGTGTAGAAGCTTTTAAATAGGATGAGATTCCAGTTGTTTATTCTGTATACCTTTTCACATGTGATCAGGGTTTTGTTTATGAAATCTTTGCCTACATCTATATCTTCCGGTGTCCCATCTATGCTCTTTTCCTGCAGTCCCAGTATTTCCATTTTAATGTTTAGATCTTTGATCCATTTTTTAGTGTAGTGTGTGGTAAGACAAGATGATATAAGAAGGATAAAATGAAAATAGACTTTTGGCACTTGGGAGGCTGAGGTAGGAGGAGTGTCGTGAGTTTGAGGCCGGCATGGGCTACAACGCGAGCGCAAGGCTGGCCTGAGCAACACAGTGCGACCCTGCCTCAAAAAACCAGGGCCAGGAGTTTGGCTCAGTGACTTAAGTGCCTGTCTGACAGGCTCAAAGTTGTGAATTCAATCCCCAGTGCTGCATGAATTGTACCAATAAACTTAATAAGAATAGAAAATATTAAAAATTTGAGAAAAATCTCAAGCTTTACTGCATTTAGTCTATCAGTATTTATTGACTGCAGTGCTATATATGGATATAAAATAAGTGAATAACAACTAGCAACATGGAAGACATAATAGATGCTGAAATTATCCTGGGTTCTGTCTCACAAGAAACTTGGAACAGCTAGTTTAGCAAAAGTAGCACATCAGCTTGAGTACTACCTATTTACTTAGAAATGGTCAAAATTAACTCTTCAACTCAACCCATTACTTTCATTTTTCACACCAAAATTCAGCTGGGGCTACTTAGTTATCTCTTAATTACTTGAAAATGTCTGTATATGGTATTTATTAGCCTTAATCTGAATGTTACTGAATCCATGTTTTCTCTAAAACTCCCATAGGGTCAGCAAACTATTCATGTCACCAAAAGAATCGTAAAGTATGCACTGTTTTTAAATGATTTTCCGTTTAAGATAGAGTGTATACCCTCCCCAATCTCTAAAACATATGTACCTGTTCAAATTCCTTGAAATTCAAAATTTAGAAAACTAAACATATATTCTTTTAATTGGACTATGTGCAACATTCTCTTTCAAAACTGAAATAATACTTTATTTGTAAAAAAAGAAAGGAAGAAATATCTTGGTTTACATAACCTTGGACATGAGCAGAGTGGTATTTACACAAAAAGGAGTATTGCCCTGCCATAAAGATAGATAAAGTTGAGTTATTTAAGAAAATGGATGCACATGGAGATCATAATGTTAAATGAATGAAATCAGACATGCGAGGTAAATATCATATAATATCTCCTAAATGAAAAATTCAACATATCAAGAACAAAATGAAAGATAGATAATAGGAATTTGGGAGATAAATCTTTCACAAAAGGAAAGAGATGGAAGGAGAAAGGAGAGCAATAAAGGAAAGGGGATTAAAAAAAGAAATAAGATGTGTTACACACACGTCCCAACTCCCCACAAGGAATGTAATCATTATGTACTGCAAACAAGTACTAATAAAGACCAAAAACTGTAAAAAAAATGGGAAAATGTATTGCATGTAAGTACTGTACTCTAGGTTATAAAGTGCTTCTCATGTAAATTGTTTAATAATACTGATACTGCTGTACATGAATAGTGAAATTGAAGATTACATAAACAAATAGCAGATATTCTACTTTCAATAATGGATTTAACAGCAAGACACAAGGTCAAGAAGAAAAAAGAAAATGAGAGTAGCCTTTTTGAGCAAATGTAACTAAAAGACATGAATCCAGTGTTGCCCTCCATGGCAGCAGAATACATATCCTTCTCAAATGTCCAGGATACATTCTCTACCATAGATTACAGCTTGGGAAACAAATGAATATAGTTGATACCACAGAAATTAAGAGATCTTAAGAAAATAAAAACAATTATACACTGACAAACCAGATAACCTGAAAAAAAATTAAATTCCTAGAAACATGTATTCTAAAATGATAGACATGCTACATAGGAAAGAACCTGCAACTACTATGCAAATGTAGCCAAAACATTCTCACAAAGAAAAGCCCAGGATCAAAATGTTATGTTGGTGAATTTTATCAAATATTTAAAGAACTAATTCCATCTTTCTCTAACTCTTCCAAAACAACTGAAGAGGAAGTATTTCTAATCTTTTTTTAAGAGTCCAATATTTTTATTCTGATACTAAAGATAACAAATACATCACCAGAACAGAAAACTATAGGCAGATACCCCTTGTGAGCAGAGATGCAAAAATTTCTCAATAAAATACTGACAAACTGCATTTGATCACATATGAAAATATCATACTTATTCAAAAAGATAAAGCAAATGCGTATTCTACATTTATAAATCGTGCTTTCTAGTAATTAGATTTTTTTTCCGTGTTTTCATTATATTCTATTGTCTATTAATTAATTTGTACTGGTAACCTCACTATCACTTAATGAAATCTCCAAAATATTCAAATCTCAAACAAAATTACACATATAAGTTACTCTTTATACTTCTTTTAGAATGTTTATTTAATTATCTGAAATTGTGCAATATGCAAAACCCAAACTCCTCAACAATGTATTCAAGGGTTTTCATAGTCTGTCCTTAAATTTTTGCCTCAGATTTCTCTCCAGATATTTCCACATGTGGGTGACATTAGCAAACTTTTGGATCTTATTGGGTATAGTGTATTCTTCCACATGGTCATGTGTGTGAAAATGTTATTGTTTCTCTGAACTCTATTTAACTGTACAACATAGATAGTACTAGGTCTAGTTTACTTTTTCCACTGCTCCAAATTTTATTATAGGGATCTTTGTAAGTTTTGGTGTTTTTATTCTATGAATAAAGTTGTGCATATATTTGGGCAAATTCATGTTCAATTCCTAGTACGTAAAAATATTCAATAGGCACATATTGAATTAAACTGTGCTTAAATATTTGCTTTCTCTCTACTTTTATTAGTCAAAAAAAAAATACCCCAACTATGCATAGTTTGTTTTCTCTTGCATTAACATAGATTTAGTATGCCTTTTGGAAAGCAGTTAAATATCAAAAATAATTTTTTCTTAACTACAATGAGATTATTCCTATGTTCTTTTGTTTTTTGCTTTTGGTTATTGATTAGAATGAATTTAATGTTCTTATATAAAACAAGTTTTCCTTTTATATAATATCTTTAAGTTCCTGTTTAAAAATTTAATATTATCTACATTTTTGCATCGTTTTAGAATGTTTTCAAAAACCATAAGTAATGTCATAAAACATGATATTTTAGAAATTTCTGTTATATAAATAACATCAGGTTCTTCTTCATTCTTACGATAATTCAAATCATCTGACTATTCCATTTTTACACATTTATTTTATCAACCAGATCACCCCTATTTCATAATCTTGAATATTTTGGGAGCAACTAAATGCAAAATAATGCAGTAATGATTTGTGTTAATTTGGTAATTGAAATTCTTTACCTTTGCAAATGAATTTTCTGTTTTCCATAGTATGCATTTATCCATTTTTAATGAATAGTTAAAAATAATTAGACTACTTCTGAACAACGAAAATGTGAATTTCCATCTTACTGGCAAGTTGGAATAATTATTTGTACATCTAATTATTGTTATTTTTATAGCCTGATACCAGCTGGTCATGACAAATAATAAAGCAGATAATTTAAGTAATTACTGAGATATGTTAGGGAAAATAGGGTTTTTGATAAATACTAAACATTTTGTTTAGAGTATCTTTATTTCTCCTTTTTATGGACATAAGGATACATAAGTCCTTTTGAACAGATCCTGAATTCTCTCAGTATCTAGCTAGAGCTGGCAAAATGCAATTTTTCTACTTGGTGACTCATAATAAAAGTATTTATACTGATATATGGAACTCATTAAGAAAATACGTCAATTTTAAACTAAATTTAAAAATCTAAGAAAACGTAGACAACAAATAGCTCTTGGGAATGCTAAAGTCATGTGACCACTTTGGAAGACAGTCTGGCAGTCCCTTACAAATCTAAATGCTGCCTTACTACATAGCTATTGCACTCAAGTATTTACTTAAAGGAATAGAAAGCTTATTTCCACACAAAAATCTATATTTGAATGTTTAGAGAAGCTTTATCTGTAAATACCAAAACTTAGAGGCACTCAAAATATCCTTTGGTAGAATATATATTACCTATTGAAAGATATAGGTAGATAGATAGATAGATAGATAGAGATATCTGGACCATGGAATATTGTTTACCACTAAAAAGAAATAAGCTATTCAGCAATGAAAAGACATAAAGGAGACAAATGCATATTACCCTATAAAAGACTCCAAACTCAAAGTACTTAAGGTTACATGATTCCAAAGACATGGTGTTCTGGAAAAGGCAAAACTACATGGATAGCATAGGTCGTTGAAAAAAATTCAGTGGTTTTCATAGGTTGTTTAGGGGAGAGAAGTAGATAGAATGCAAAAGATTTCTAGGACAGTGAAATTACTCTTCTGATAGTAGAATGAATATGTTAGATATTATAAAATCTTCTTGAAATACACAAGTTTTCTCAATGAAACTTTTCCCCCTTATTAATACAGTAGACTCCCTAAATTCATTGGGGTCACATTCCTGGATCATCCACGAATTGTAAAAATTTGAATCTCAGATATGCTTAGTTTAGAAAAATGCTTATTTTTATAGTTTAAGCAATAAATATTCTATATCATCTGCTGTTATAAAATACTATGTACAGTATTGTTTAATTTAATTTAATTTAATTTAAATATTGTCCAGCAGTTCAACCTTCTCCCGTAGTGTCTTAAATTTCTGACCCTTAAGTGCATTTCCAGAAGCCTTCGAAGGTGCAGGGCATCTTAGGGGTCTTACGGTTTTAAGAGGAAGGAAACCAAAACACTCGAGAAGATCCATGTAGCAGAGCAACCTGCGCTGATACAGGAAGGTTGGCCCAGCTGCCAGAGATGGTTAGAGGGTAGCAACCAATCAGCAGCAAGGAGAACTGAATAACCCTCTTTGATTGGCTATTTGCAAACCGCTTGCCCCCTGCAATTGCAGAGGATACAGTGCTTCTGGTTTCCGTGAATTTGGAGGTGGGGGAGTGGTTTCTGAGAACAATTAGATTCTAAAGAAAAAAACCTTGCAGGACCAAGGTCGTGAACTCCGCACTGTGACTTTACCAGATTACAGCACAGTGTCTTAAAATAACGGTCACTGTTTTCACCCTGGCTATCATTCCTGCAATCTATGTGTATATTTTCATGGAAATGGAACCTAATTGTGACACTTATTGCTTCATTTTGGCATATTTCCTGGTAAAATGTACACGCTTTCTGATTCTTTACAACACAGTCATTGCTTCTTGATGTTTAAGTTGGTATTACAGTTATTTTCTCATGATTAAACTTACCCTAATTGCAAGTAGGAGTAGTTTTTCAAACCTGAAGCAGAGGTAAATCTGTGCTGTATCTCCTTCAGAATCCTCCACACTCTCTGACTGTGCCGAAGTTTGGGCATTTGGCACTTATATTTGTTGTCCTGTGGAGAACATGATACGGTGGGTGATGGGTTCCAGGCAGATAGATTCCAGGTTCCTGGGGGTGAGGAAGGATGAACTGGATATCACACACAGGGGTAGGGAAAAAGTAGCTAAGTTTAATGGCATTAACAAGGGAGAAAGTAATCTCAGAGTGAGTGGGTTTGTGCTGGCAGTAAAAGAAAGTAACAGGAGCAGGGAAAAAGAATGGCCTGGTTGGGAAGGATAACGGCACTGGCAAGGAGTAAGCTGAGTTTTGTGATTTGAAATGTGGGAGGACAAAGGGTGCTGGATCTTTCAGAACATGGCTAACAGAATGTTTGATAGAGTGTTGACTCACTTCAGTTGCATCTAGTGTGCATGTCCTTTCCCAGAATTCATATGATCAAATGCATGAAATGCTACCTAGATACATAAACCTCCCACGAGTTCCAAATAAAGGAAGGTCACTGTAGCTAATACTTGTAGGTCCAATAAGCATGAGCCTCGGTGTGGAATTTTAGTTTGCTTGTGATCTTTTTATTTATAACTCTACTTTTACTTGTTTATTTTTGGTCCTGGCAATTTAAATCAGGGCCTTGTACATGTTAGGCAAACACTCTACCGCTGAACTACACCCCCAGACCTTCCCTCTCTACTTTTAGATAATGGACTTTGGAACAAAAGTCATACAGGTTTATCCTGGCCTGTTGCACAAATTCAGGTGATTGTCCGTAGCCCCAATTGTACTATATGTAACAAATCTCTCTCCTGTTTTTGTAGCTAAATCTACTTTACACCATGGCATTGTTTTAAATTTGGGAAGCTGCACATTGCTCTTCAGAAGCTATCCAGAGAGTGTAAAGGATTACAAAAAATAATACAGAAATAAAAAAGTAAAACAATTATTGAATGATTAAACACATTTTAAAATTTTTCGGCTTATTTCCCTGATGATACTGAATTTTATTATGTTATGCAATGATGAAATAGGAGATATATAACTCCCAAACTGCTGGATGCTTCATGTGCCAAGTTCACGTCCCCTTATATTGAAGAATGAATTCCAAAGGACAAAAGAGGTTAGCAGTAGGAACGATTTATTGGAGAATAGCTCCTGAGAGATGGAAAGGATAGTGAGTTGGTTGCTGTTGGGTTATTTTTCAGGGGGAATATATACAGTAAAGTCATAATATGGATATAATGTGGGTCAATTTATAGGATTATGGGTATAACTGCTTAGCTAATATTGATCCACTAAAGAAGAATGACATCTAGCAAGGTGACATGGCTAGCACTACTAACTCTGACACCTAACAGAGGACCAACTTGGGGAACGGATGTGTCCAGATATCCTGGTCACCTGCCTGAGTTTCTGATGTATATCTGGACTTAAGTATGGGGTAGTACCAATTAGAGTCTAATCTCAAGTTTCCATTTATCCCTTAGGGAAATTTGTGTGTTTGGCCATGACTTTATTTTGAATCCTTGCCTTCTTCAGATGCACCTCCAATTCACAGTTCTCAAGACTTTTATTTTTCACTGACTTCCTTGAGCCTATTCCCTCTCTGATGATATATTAATTTCTGTCTAACTTAGCTACCTATAATATTAATAAAAGTTATAAAATGGAGTGAACCATTCATTTAGGGATTAACTTGTTAAAATTGACAAGTATACATCCATCATGTCATTTTGCTTCAGTAAATTTAATCATTTAGCAGTTTACCCTAAAAGTCATTTCACCAGCAAGTGTGCTTTTATACTGACTATCCAGAGCATCAGTGGAGTAGGTGCCTCTCTCCTTTACATGAGGAATCCTCGTAAGTTTGTTTATTTGTATTACATAGACTATTTTCATATGTTTTTATTGAGAACATCGTATTCACATTTGATAATAATTTCTAGTGAAATGTAATAATACAGTAATTCAGGTTTACTGGAGGTGAAGGAATCAAGTGACACTCATGGAGGGATAGGGAAACAGGCTTTATTATGCCAGTGGGCCCAGAAGTGTACAGCACTCCAAAGTCTGAGCCCCAAGCAAGGGGTTTTCAGGTCTGATATAGTACCTCTTGGCAGGAAAGCAGTAGCAAGGTAAAGTACAGAAGCAGAACAAGAACAGTTACTCAAAGTGACGGTTTTATAATTCTGTACATCTGGATGGCCACGATGGCTAGGGGTTGAGGTAGCAGAATGTGGTGAAACTGTTTATCACATCAAGGTGTAGCTGGTACAGGAAATGGAGGAGAGCAGGGTACAGTCAGGGAACATCTTGATTGAAAAGTTTAGTTTTCCTCAACAATAATAAATTTATTGTTTCTATTCTATTCTGTTCTGTTCGAATTTTACTATGTCCGAAGGTATCTGTAGCTATTGTGAAGACAACAGGCATTATGGTAACTACTGTCAATTTTGTAGGGTCTTGAAGTCCTGTATCACTTATCCTGGTTTATTTTGATTGGTTTTATTCTGTTTTATTTTCCTTGGTTTTATCCTCTTTAGAATAAAAATAAATAAATAAATATATTCTGGTTATTTTCTCTTATTAATTTGTGTTTATTTAATTGTGAAAAATAATCTATAATTTTGTGCTATAATCTATAAAATCTCTTACCATGAGTATATTAGATATAACTTTTATACTTCTCCAGAACTTAGTGATATTTACAATACAAAACAGACATGATTTCAACAATGAGACTGAAGAGGAAGGAAGTGCCAAAAAATATGTAAAAGAAAAAAACTTAAAAAGAGAAACGGCAAGCATATCAGGGAGAAGCAGTTTGTGTTGCTATTATTATAGGCAGCTAAGTTAGATAGAAATATGACAGGCAATCAGATGGAAACAGGTCCGCAAGTGTCAGTGCAGAAGATGAGAACGCATTGTGAGTGGACAGCGGGCTGCACTCATTGAGGGCCAGACCTCAGGACAAAACACGGAATGCTTACACCTATGTACTTCCCATAGTCATTGGTATCCTAAATAGGTATCAGTCACTTTGGGTGGGGGGCCAGGAAGAGCCACTGACCCTCTCCCTCCAGAAAAAAATCCTGTCCCTGTTCTGTTCCTTATATGCTTGGAACGTGATTTGCTTCCCCATTGATCCCCATTTAATGAATATTGCCTAAGCAAGTATACTCGTAATCTTGTCGGTGGACCATAGTGTTGTCCTATCTCACACCCACCTTGTGATTTCCCAGTGAATCAATGTTACCTAAGTGATTATACTTATAATTTTACTGTTGGTTACATTTTTTCCTGCCTTAAACCTGCTTCACTTCATGGTTTTGCTCTGTAAAATTGCCTTGAAAAGTGAGGTTCTCAAAAACCCAGTGGAGACCCCTTTGGTCTTTCATAGATAGATGCTTTCTTTCCCCAATAAATATAGCTTTCATTCTCCAATAAATAAATTCTGATCTTAGCCTCCATTGTTTCTAAAACTCATTCTTCGATTTTAGAGAACACAAACTCATACTTCACATTTAGCAGGCTGAGAGTTTCTTCCCCCTCTATCATCATAAAATGGAAAAGTAAAAAATGCTTCCTTATTCTAAGCTACTTGTAATATAGAAATGATAGAACTTGACAAGAGAGATGAAACTAAAAAAAATTCCATTAGTGGTCAGTGATTATAGTAATTCCATGGGTGATGTTGACAGAGTTGACCAAGATCTAGCAAGCTATCCTATAATCAAAAACTGAGGAAAATATTATTATAAAACATTTATGCAACTTCTATACCAAAAAACTACAGAAATAGCTTGTTATTTATTCAAAAAAGAGGGCTCAAAAATTCATTTATAATTTAGGTTAGGTGTAATAGCCCAAATAATTGAAAAATGCGTGATAGTGAAACTCTAACCAGCATATGCATCATTGTTGTTGTCACCATTATGTTTAGTGGGTAGATATTTTTTTGAAATTATACCACACACAGCAAAAAAGGGAGGGCTAACATGAAGGTGTAAAGTGTGTTGTTCAAAAGAAGCCAGTGATGCAAGAAGAATTTCAAGAGACTAGATAGGCTTTAGTTTTGTGTGCAGAAAATGAATTTAACATTTTTTTTGTTTGTTTCTAAAGATTTTGCGGAACTTCTTCCTAAGGTAGTACCTTCCATATTTCATATTGGTTTCCTATCATAAATAGTTCATTGTGTCTGAGGCAGAAATATGAACTGTTTTTAGTGTACATAAACATTTAATTAGAACACCTGGACCAGAACAGACAGCCCAAAATGAATGTCTATCGCCAAGAGGACTTTAATTTTTCCCTAAAACTTGACTAATTTTATGCAATGTCTTTTGTACCTTTTTTAAACTTCCTGACCTTCTTTTTTTTTTCTTTCTTTTTTTTTTTTTTTTTTTGCCACTATAGTATATCTTGTTATCTTCAGAATAGCTGACCATTCCAACGGGTATAGTAGAATTGAACCAAAAACAAAACAGAATAAAACCAATAAAAACAGAATATAGCATTTACTTTAGAAAACTTATAATTACGTATGCTTTTGCCATGTAAATCTTTTTACAAATATCTTGCTAGTTTCGAGCCCAGGAATGTCTCTCTCTAAGACATAGGAATTTATCCCTTTGATATGTAATAGACAGGGAAGATGAAGACTCTGTCTTCACCACGTTGTCTGGCAGGATGAGACCTAACTTCCTTGGAAATTCTGCTTGCTGTCTTAAGAAAGCTTTCTTTTTTATTAGGTTAAACTCAGTAGTTGAAACAAATGGGCATGTAATTTACCTGCTACTTTTGTTTTTGTCTCATTTCATTTTTTTTCCTCTCATTTTGCAATCAGGATAATTTTGAGAAATTTAGAAATTTTGATAAATTTGAGAAACAGAGTTCCTGGACATTCTCTAATACTATAATTTTCTTAGTTTTCAGAAATTCTAATTTCAGTTAGCTATTGCAGTATAGTGGACCACATGTGAACTCAATGTCTTGCAACAATGATATTTAGTAATTTTTAAATTACTCTACAGTTTATATACTTTCTTCAGCTCTGATCTGCAATCATGTATATGCCTATTGGTCTGGCAGCTGGACCTAAGTGGGCATGTTTTCTTATTTAATGTAGAAGTTTGGGGTTGGTTTGCAGTCAACTAGCAATTTTTCATCACATTCCACTGAGCAGTCTACTACAAACAACTTCTCCAGCTAGACAAAGGAGTACTTGTGGTCATAGCACAAACACTCGTGCAAAAAAGCAAAGCAAAAACACATGTGCTTCTTTAAAAACAAAAATCTGGAGTTGAAATAACTTTTAAATATGTTGCTTTGGTCAAGGTGTGTTAAATGACAATCACAAAGCCAGAACATGGTAGACTATCAAGTTTTGGGAAAAGTCACAGAAATAAGAAAATTATGAGTTATCAACCGACCATACACTAGACAATCCTTCCTCCATTCCAGACACTGATTTTCCTTAATTGCTCTCTTTCCGTGAATTTTTCATCAGTTTACTTCTGCTAAATACAATGATGACATCGATCTTCTCATGAAATAAGAATGATTTGTCAATGATCTTAAATATCTATATTATTGTTCTCTTGTGATATTACCCAAATTTTATCATATTTATTTTATGTCATTCAATCCTGTCAACTTGTCACTGTTTCACCCTGTTTATATGCTGAAACTTGTCATTATCTTGCTTAAAATTTCATCACAAGGTATTACAATACCTTCTTCATGAATGTATTAGATTGATTCTTTCACCATTCTCTCTTAACCATTCTGATTTTAGTGTAATAAAATCATTATCCTGGCTAAGTCTATCACTCTATGTAAAGTATACTAACATCCATGAAACTGAATGTGGCTAGAAAAAGTCATGAGCACAACAGTAGCTTTCATTTAAAATTTGTGTACCTAAAAAACAAAAGGATTCCTAATTATTCCAGGTATATCAATATATTTTGTTAGTTTACTTATAGTGACCTTATTCTAATAATTAAAACATAGATATTTATGTTACTCTGCCATCTTTTCAATTCCTCATAAAATAATCTTCAATTTTCCAAACTCAGTTGATAGTAATTATATGCTAACTCAAATTACATACTTCAGATTATGTGAAGTCTTCGTGCTTATCTTACATCCAACTTGTTAGAACACACTATTGTTCTAACGTAACGTATACCCTGAACCTTCCCGTTTCTCACTTGTGCTACTATCTTGGTCAGAGCCACTGCCATTTCTCACCTAGATTACTGAGACTGTCTGGTAACAGATACACCTGCTCATATTTGTTTTTCTACAATCTGTCCTCTCACAAAAGTCCTTCTATATCAAGACATCGCACTGCATCACTCTTTCTCACAATAAAGAATTTAACTTCCTATTTTGCTCGGCAAACTTTGGAACAGAGGGTACGGTTTGGGCAATAAAATTTGAGAAGTGACTTGTGCCATCCTAAAACAAATTTCATAAAGCATATCATAGTTCAGCTAATCCTTTTTTTATTCTGCCAGGAGAATTCATTTCAGCCAGCAGCTGCCGGTCCATCCTGTAGGCTGTGAAACATGAAAGATGGAGACTTTTAAGAGCTGACTGTACAAAAAATTATGTGACATAAGAGAAACAAAAATATTTGTTGTTGCAAGACAGTGCTATTTTAACTGTTATAACCTTACAGCGTACATTAATAAAAGCAGTGTGACAGTTAAGCTGAGTGTCAGCATGACTAGTTTAAGAGATACCTACGGAATTAATAAATTTGCTGCATCTGGGTCCATCACGGAGATGTGACCTTGCCTAGAACTTCTGGTCTCCGGTCTTCTGCTCTCTGCGTCTGTTCTCTGTGCTGCTTCCTGGCTACCATGGCTTGAGTCGCTCTGCTCTGCCACGTCCTTTGACCAAGATGTTCTGAAACTATGAGCAAAAATAAACCTCTCTTTTTCTAAATTGTGGATATCAGGTATTTTTCTCAGCAGTGAAAATCAATGCAATAAAATTAAACTAGTAGAATCAGAACATTAAAGTGGAATGCTATATTTTGTGACACCGGTTTTCTAGCCAAAGTGTAGTCTCGAAAGAATATGTGATTAGAATCTGCCATGAGGTTAACTCAATGAAACATTCAGAAAAACTGAAACATACTGTACAGTGGAAGCTAGCTCATTTTCTTAATGAACATTTGGTTTTAGAAAAAGAGGTTTAAAAACAGAATGCTATTAGTGTACTTTGTTGTTCTGTCTTTATTTTCTAAGAAATTGCATGAACTAAAATAAAGCATTGCCAAGTTGATAAGCAGCATGAAGAGATTCACTTGTATCTCACATAAACAGAAGAGAGAAGGCATTGAAAACTGTGCTAAAATACAATAAGTGATTTACACTTGTGTTTATGATAAGAGCTCGGTACAAGCATTAGGCTCTCCAATCTCTCACTCTCTGGACTTCATCTCTCAGCGCAAGGAGAGTTACTACAAACGAATCCTGGATGGCAGCTGCTAGGCTGGTGACTGTCTGCAATCTGGTGACCAGCGGTCCATGCAGCTTCTTCCACTAGGAGGATCTGAGCTTTTACAAAGATGCCGTGTTCACTGTACTTGAGCTGAAAGCAATGTCAGGAGGGTGGCCCCGCTTCTTAGCCTAAACTCTCCTGTCATTGAATTTCATTGGATGGGCTTCTTTTTTAAGTTGCCTTTCCATGGTTGTTTTTTTTTCTTCACTCCCCATATCCTGAGGACCCTGGTGAGCCCCTTCTGAGTGTCCTGTCACTGCTGCTGACTTCAGCACACCACGATGTTCCCATCCCACTAGGAAAGGTTTTTACGATCCTGATTTTCCATTGAATGACCCTCAGCAACAGCATTCACCACATGTTTTTTAAATCACACGTGATAAAGACATTCATGAAAAATGACTCAGAAAAGTGCTTTAAGAAAAAAAAGAAGTGGCAAGATGGATCTTGGCCTTTTAAGTAAGATCAAGTGTAAACGTGGCTAGAGTAACGAGATAAGCGTGAAGCGAGGAAGAGCCATTTGAGGAGGGTTGATGGCAATGTGTCTTTTACTGCAATAATATTTTTACACATAAATGTTTTCCAAATATTTTGTTCATAGCTTGTACACTATTATATTTCTCCATTTTGCAAACTGATACATGCTTTGCAAACTCAAGAACACCCATAGGTATTAGTTTTTGTTTGTTTGTTTGTTTTTTAATGCAGGACCTAATCAGAAATGTCTAAATCTCAGTTAGAAATCTATAAAAACATGAAATAAGCCATAGCATATCATATGAAACTAAACAATTCTTTATACTGTTTATTTCCATATAAATGCAACTATATTGTTAATATAACTCCTATTTTAACTATTTAGTGCTTAGAAAATAGTATTTTTTAATTCCACAATTACCACTAATGAATTACTAGAGCTACCACAACAAATAATTTTTTAAATATAACTAGAAAAAGTGATGAAATTTTGATATGATAATGACAGGCATGTAAATAAGTAGACAAAATGGATCTTTACGTTCTACAGTCATTAATATCTACACAATTTTATTCTGTTATGTAACCAGATTCCTTTTTTTCTGACCTGTTTTATCGTTCTTTCAGAAGAAATTTTCTTAGACTATTCATAAATTGCTAGCATCATAACTCCATACATAAAGTTTTACAGATCATAAGTATACACTGATGTCTATGAAAAAGAAGAAAGAGAAATATTAAACAGAAAATGACTGAATGTTTCTAGTGTATGTAACACAATTCTAGCGTATGTAACACATTTGGTTATATACTCTAAAGTAAATATGACATTGACTATTTGAATTGATACTGGAAAATTTCACTTTTCTCTTAAAAATCTACAATATGTCCTTTTAAAATTATACTTTCAAAATTAGGCCAACACAGAAAGAATTTGTTTAATCTCAGAAATTAATACTTGGGAATGATATTATCTAAGATTTTTATGAAGTAATGAATGCCTTTGTAATCTATGTGAGTTGTGAATTTGTAGCTAGTATAGAAAAGCAATACCTGAAGCAAAAGAAAAGAAAGCTAACAAAATTTTCAATCTCCAATTTTAAATACTATGAAGTTCACAAGATACATTTCCTTGGAAGGAAAATTGTTAGCAAAAGCATAAAATATTATATAGCTTTTAGAAAATTAAAACTTAGGAACATTAGTAAAAGTAAAATGTGCAAAAAATTGTAATATTTTTTACTTGGCACTTTGTAGCTGTTTCTCCATTACGTAAACTTTCAGTATATTAATGTGAAACACAACATAGCTATTCTTCACTTGATCTTAGCCAAAAGGCGGAGAAGCAATAGTTATTCTTCAAAGATACCATCATTAACAAAGTTGAATAAGCTAAAAATGTGTAGGTCATTGTATATTTACCTCTACAGCCTGTGTTTAAGCAACCTTCAACTCCTGTGTAATTTTTTTCTGTTTCATACTCCACATATTCTACCTACATCACTGTAATTTACTATTATTTTTATGTGGATTAGGCAAAAGCCTCTTATTTGATTTGTTCACATTCAATCATTCACTCGGTTTCCAATCTACTCTTTAGAGCATGACCTCAATTAACTTTAACCTTTGAAGCACAATGATGTTCCTCCTATATACAAAAGAGTCTAGATTTTTCCCTGAAAAAAAAAAAAGTAAGGACTGTGTATGCACATATTCATTGCAAGTATGGCTCATTTTGGGTACAACCTGATTTCTTCTCATTGTTTTTCCTGCTGTTTTCTGATTGTGTAAGTCATATTTGAGACACGTAAGTGTCCATTTTTCCTTTTACCACTATTGGAAGCTTAATGCCTATCTCTGGCCAGAAATTGGCAAAAAGACATAGTTTTCAGCTATTGTATCTTTACAATTTGATAACTGCCTATAAATTCATTCATTCAGGACAGATGCACATGACTTTTTGTTTTGTGGTGTGAGAAGTCTTACTTTTCTTTTAAATTGAAGAGAAGAATATTTTTCTTGTTCTTTAAAATAAACATTGTCAAGTTATGATTTTCTGCTGACTGAAACTGATCTACAATTGGCCTCCAACAGTGCTCTTTTTCTTGTCATTAATACGTCAGAGGCATTTCGAAGCCATAGTTAACTTCATCAGCTCACTTGTTTTTATACTATTTACTAGTAAAGACACTGAATACAATGATTTTTTAAAAATTTATTTCTTCCGTTATTTGTTTATGCAAATATTGATGAATGGAGATTTTATTCCTTGACAAATAATTCAGCAATAATTGATTTACCATGTGCCTCAAATTTTATAGACTTGGCCATTGAGAGCTCTCTTTATGTTGGATCATAAATCCTTTTTAACACATAGTCATTACCTATATTTGAGTGAATATTTGGGGTTCACTGTTTATTTACTAGTATCTACATTTTAATCTGTTTAAACTTATCTTGTTAACGTCTATTTCTACTCCAACTCAGACATTTATTAAAGAACATTCTGTTGCTTTCATTGGGTAATTATTTTTATACTTGAGCCTCACCAGTGACATATCCCTTTTTGCTTCAACAGGACCGGTCCATCTGATGCTCATGCTGTGCTATTACATGAGGAGGAATACAATTTCATCTTCTTTTTCTGACTCTTGTTTGTGCTACTATACTAAGCGAATAAAAGGCTAATTGCTACTTTCAATTTAGCTCACAGTCCTGGCTACAACTCACAATCCTAGATACATCTCACCATACTTATGACTTGACAACCATCAGTATATATTCAAAGGTAAACATAAACTTATCCTGGTATCTACAAGTCTAATCCATTCAGACATGGATGGCGCTGGCTTTCTCTCCAAGGTCATATGTGAACCTTCATTCTACAGTGAGAAAACTGGGTATCACAATTTGATCACATAATTTCTCATTTCCAGTATATATATACACATATATATAGCACCATTGTGATTGTTAACATTTGTGTTCATGACAACAACTTTACTAACTAGAGGAGAGCCTAGACTACAGTGCTTGTATCCATGTTCCTCTGCCTTCAGTTTAAAAGTTAACTCATTTCAAGGACACTCAAGTCAGCTCCTTGCCATCCATGTCTCCTTCCGAAAGGGTATTTAATACATTTTTAATGAACTTAGATCAATGTATTCCATTCTATTTTCCATTATGGAATCTCCAATCTTTCAAATAATATTTATGTGGATAGATGAATTTCCACCCTCTTCATAACAAAATTTAGTGAATTTTCATAGATGTCTGCATAGTATTCTGCATAATGCCACAGCACGCTTTGTTTTTCCATTCGCCTATTGTGGTTCATCTTTGTATTTCTAATTGTTGATCATTATGAATGAAATTATTATGAACTTTCATGTGTATGCTTTCAGGTGATCATTTCCCAAAGCATTTTGATTACTTAAGAGTGTAATTTCTAGTATCTCTTAGTTCATTGAAAAGAAAGCTTTGTGCTGGTATTGTTTGGACAATATTTTAAGCCTATATCTTGTACTCTGAACAACTATTATGACTATAATGATACACAATGTATTGATTATCATTACGCTCCTACTAACCTGTTTTGAAACTCTATTTTATTGTAATTTTTAAATTGTTTCTTTTTAAAATAAAATAAAAAAGAGTACAATTTCTGAATCGTAGGAAGATAATAAGTTTATCATTCTCTAGTGATCTCTAATTTTAGTTATTGTACTTCTCAGTTTTACAAATATTACTTAGTTGTTGCATTTTTAAATTCTATTGGTTTATTTTAGACATACAAAATGATACCATCCATCATAGAGAATTTGTACCACACAAGGAATATCTTGCTTCTTTTTTATCCCTTCTCCTTCCCTCCTTTCAATCACTCTTCCCCTCACTATTTGTAAAAGTTTTGTTTCCATTTTTCCTATTTTTTATTGTCTCTTGATTTCAGCCCCCTCCCCATCCATTGTTACTCTTTTCATTTGAATACTTTCTTCCCATTTCCAATATCTATTATACAATCTAGTCCTTATTTACACATTCAGTATCTTACAGCAAAGGAAAACTTGAGTATTAAAACATGCATATGAAATTTATTTCACTAAAGAGTATGGTATCATGGTGCTTCTGTTTAGGTAGAAATGTCTCAAACTTATCCTGCTTTATGGCAGGGTAGTACTCCATTGTATAAATAAACCACATCTTCTGAAGACAACATAGCTGAATAGAGAAGGAGCCTCTTTCAGTGCTACTCAGAGAAATTCAACTAAAAACACCTGTCTCCATGAAAACACAGGTAATTGGAAGAAAGCGAGTCAAGCCCATAATGCATACAAGACAGGAAATTATAAAGGTTAGAGCAGAAATAAATGCAACTGAAACTAAGAAAATAATACAAAGAACTAATGAATGAAACAGCTGGTTCTTTCAAAGAATAAACAAAATTGATAAATTCTTAGCCAACCTTATTTAAAAAAGGAAAGAAATAATTCAAATTTGTGCAATAAGAAACATTTCTCCAATGTCAGTGGAAGTGTAGACCAATACAACCACTGTGGAAATCAGTGTGAAAATTCCTCAAAAAACTAGGATTAGAGGTCCTATTCTACCCAAATGTTCCTCTTCTGGGTATACCTCCAAAATTAAAATCATTATGTCACAGTCATACATGTGCACCCATGTTTCTAACAGCATAATTTCTAATAGCTAAGTCTTGGAAACAACACAAATGTCCATCAACCACTACTGAATGGATAAAAAGGATGTGGTATTTTTATTTACTAGAATACTACTCAGCCATAAAGAAGGATATTTTGAGATTTTTGTAGGTAAATGGATGCAACGTGAGACCATACACACAAGTGAAATAAATCACATGTGCAAAAATCGTATCATCTCCCTGGTGAGAGAAACTGAAAGAGTACATAAGGCCAAAACTGTACAACAGATATTGTGAAATGGGAAGAAATTGTTCAAAAGTAAAAAGGATCTAGGATGGGGGAAACAGGAAAGGATGAAAGGGAAAAGAAATAAAAATGCAAGTCTGTTATACTATTAGCATCTCTTAGTTCAATGAAAAAGGAATGTTTGTGTTAATATCAGTTGGAGAAATTTTTATGTTCATATCTTTAAGCAACTACTTTAAAGACAACATGCAATGTATTAACTATTGTGTTCTCATATTATCTTGTCATGAAATTTTGTTTTACCTTTTTTTCCATGAAATAAAAAAAACATACAATAAAGAAAAAAACCCCACCTTTTTATTATTATTATTATTATTGTTTTTTTTTTTTTTTTTTTTTTTTTTTGCGGCACCGGGGATTGAACTCACAACCTTGCGCCTGCCAAGGCAGGCGCTTAAGGCACTGAGCCAAACTCCCAGCCCTTCCACCTTTTTTATCTATTCTTCAGTTGACCAGTATTTGGACTGTTACCAAGATTTAGCAATTACAAACTTAGTCACTAAAAATATGTACATGTACATATTCTTGTGGAGTGATGCTTTTCATTCTTTTGGAGCTGTACTAAGAAGGGAGATAGCTGGATAAAATGGTACCGATAGATTTAGTTTCTTGAGGAAGCTCCACACTGCTTTCCGTAATGGTTGCACAAGTCTACACTCCCACCAACAATGAAGAAGGGCTCCCTTTTTACCACAGCCCCTCTCGCACTTGTTATTGGTTGATTTCTTAATAATTGCATTCTTTTTGAAGTGACATGGAATCTCAGGATTGTTTTAATTTGCAACTATCAAATGACCAGAGATGTCGAATATTTTTTCATATATTTATTTGCCATTTCTATGTCATCTATGAACTGTCTCTTCATTTCAGAAGCCCATTTTTGGACTAAGTGTTTAAGTTTAGGGGTCTTATTTTTCTAGTTGTTTGTATAGTCTAGATATTTGTTCTTTATCTGTGGAAGAGCTGGCAAAATTTTTTTCTAGCCTGTGGGGTGCCTCTTCATTCTTTTGGCGGTTTCTTTTGCTGTGCAAAAGCTTTAGTAAGGTGAGACCTCAGTTGTTGATTCTTTGTGATATTTTCCGTGAGACTGAGGTTTTCTGCATTATTCTCTTTAAGAGTTCTTCCTATTCACTTGTCAGAAGATTACACGATTCTACTTTAATATTAAGATCTTTGATCCTTTTTGATCAAAGTGTGTGGTGAATAACACAGATCTGATTTTAATCTTTGGTATGTGGAAAGTCATTTTTCTAGTACCATTTATTAAAGAGACTTTATTTGTTCCAGTGAAGCTATTTGGCTTCTTTATCACAGATTAGGTCCCTGAGTATGTTTGGAGTTATTTCTGCATCTTCTAATCTGTTTCATTGCTTTCTAGGCCTCTATTTTTTTTTTTTTTTGCCAATGCCATGCTGTTTTAAACACAGTAGTATAATTTCAAGTCAGGGATTGTGTTTCCCCCTGCCTTGCCTTTGTTGCCCAGTATTGCTTTTGCTATACTAGGTCTCTTTTAGTCCCAAATGAATTTCAGGACTTTTTTTTTGTCTAATTCTGTTAGTTATGGTATTATTGTTTTGATCTCAATAGCATTAAATCTGTGTAATAATTTTTGAAGTATGGTCATTTCCACTATATTGATTCTTTCTATACAAGTGCAAGGAATATCTTTCCATTTTCTGATATCTTCTTCAAACTCTTTCATTATAATACTAGAGTTTTCAACATGTGTCTTTTACTTCCTTTGTTAGATTTATTATTAGGTATTACTTCCTTCTTCTCCTTTTTTTTTTTTTTTGGAAGGTTTTTGTGAAATGTGTTGTTTCCTTAATTTCTCTCTCTGTGAGTTTGTTATTTGTATATAGGAATTGTATTGATTTTTGAGTGTTGACATTTTATTCAACTACATGACTGAATTTGGTTATTAAACCTACATGTCTCTGGGCCAGGGGTTTAGCTCAGCAGCACAGGCACCTGCTTGGCAAGTGCGAGGACATGAGTTTGATCACCGGTACCAAAAAACAAACAAACAAACAAACACACTACAAGTCTTCTGGTGGAGTATTTTTGGAGTATGCTTTGTAGAATATCATGTAATCTATAAATAATGATAACTTAAATTCCTCCTTTCCCACTCCAATTCCTTTTATTTCTTTCTCTTGTGTAATTGCTTTGGCTAATGTTTCCAGAGCAATGTTTATTTCTTTTTTTTTTCTCTTGTTGCTTTCAATATTTTGTTGTTGTTTTAAATTTCTGGAGTCTTCACTACTATGTGTCTTAGTGTAGATTTTTTTTAAATTGATCATGGCTAATTGGAGTTCTATATGCCTCACTTATCTTAATATCAAATTCTTTTTTTCTCGTTGGGAAATTTTTTCTGACATGACTTTTGTGAACAGGATTTTTGTGTCATTTGTGATTATCTCCTGTATTTTCACTGACTCTGATCAATTCTATGTTACTCTTCTTTGCATCATAAAGCAGTTGGCAGAATGATTTTCCAGCTCCCTATTTTTTTTTTCTTTTGGTACCAGGGATTGAACTCACAACATTACACTTGCAGGTAGACACCTGTGCCACTGAGCTAAATCCCTGGCCTCCACTACTATTTTTAAGAAATCTTCCTTTTCAAGATCTCTGATGGTAATCCTGTCTTCTATATGTGAGATTCTGTTCTCACATTGCCTCATTCTGCTCTGTACATTTTCAATGGAATTTTTTTTTCCTACTTTTGGACGTTTACGGTTTCCGTTGTTTTCCAAAGGTCCTCTATTTTTTTTTTTTTTTTTTTTTTTTTTTTTTTTTTTTTTTTTTTTTTTTTTTTTTTTTTTTTTTTTTTTTTTTTTTTTTTTTTTTTTTTAGTCTATATCTGCTCTAGAGTCACTAAACATGTCTTTCATTATGGTCATCATTTCTGTAGCTATCTGAGAAATTATTTCTGATTAGAGTTTTTCTACAGCTTCATTTATCTGCTTTGTTATTTCCATGGTTACCACTTCCTAGAGTCCATGTGGGTGACTTTCAAACACTCCACTTCACTGATCCCTGTGTTAGCCTTTGGTGAGCTGGAGGTCTGTTTTTGCATCTTGTTTAAGTTGTCATCTCATTTTATATTATTTTAAGTTTAATTCTTGAGTTGATGCTTGTAAATTGATTGTGGTAAATAGCTTTATTGCTAGTGTTCAGAATCTTTAGGAAATGACTACTTCTCAGAGATGTCTTCCAGGTGCATCTGCCTGCCAAGCTGTGTGTCTTTTGTAGTTTTCTACCTATTCAATTTATTGGGAGAGAGAAATTACTGCCTACCTGACCTACACCCTGGTTCTTTGGCATTAACATACTGCATTTTTTAATGATCTTTAGGCAATCTCAGTATTGACCTACCAGAAATAACTGATTAGAACAATTATGTCACCTTGGGTAAAGTAGTACATTCATCAATAACAACACCATTAAATACTGTCTAGAAAATGACATACTGTTGTAACTTTTAATTTTCCCTCTTGATATGAGCTAGATTTCTCATTATATAACAAATCTAATAGAAACCATAAAATTACACCCAGTAAACACCCCCTTGACATGGTGATTTTATCCTCAGGGGAGAAGATTTAAAAGGGGCTTGGGGAGAATAGAGAAACAGAGCAAGATATTAGAAACAAAGTTGGAGGGAAAGGAAAACTATGCAGACTTTAGGAAACTATAGAAGAAGACAGGCAGGAAAAAGAGAAAAACTGAAAACAAGAGCAGAATAATAACAATAACAACAAAACTAGAAACAATATTCACTCTCATTTAAAAATGATAACAATCAAGAAAAAAAGAACAAAACAAATAGAAGATAGGAGGAAAAAAGAAAAGGAAAGGAAACATATTTCCCCTTCAATGCTTGTCTCTGTAGTCACTGATAGAAAAAGCCGGCAGACAGAGCCTCAATACATATTGATTAATCGCAGCAAGCTGGCCATAGATTTTGGGCAGGGTGATAGCTAATCCCAGAAAGTTTACACCTTTAGTTCTACTGAAGTTCAGGCTGGTTTCTGATTGTGAGGCTGTAAACCAATTCAGTCATCCTGGAACACTCAGTGTATCTCCTCCCGGCTTGAATTTGACGCCTTTTCCTCCTGCCAGTTTGAGCTGTGGTCCTTCTCACCCTGGCACTTGGAGCTGCTAGGTGGAGCCAGCCCAAAGCTGCTCTGAGTTCTGCGCCCAGCTGGCAGCTCTGCGGGATGGCCACTGACCTGCTGCCCTCTCCTTGGAGACGTCCGAACCCGAGGAACTCACCCACCACTGCAGCGTGCCGTGCTCACTGCTCTGTCACACGTGAACATTTCCGCGTGGAAGCGTCTGGGTTTGCCAATGGTCACCACGCGTCTGCAGGTTCACACTGCCCCTCCCCAGAGCGAGTCAGGGCATCACTGGCCGCCTCCATTTTCCTCACTGGAGTGTCTCTCTGTGTTCTCTCTGTGTGCTTCGATTTTCACTTCGGATCCTTGCTCGATCTCAGGGGACCACTTCCCTCCTTCTCCTGCTCACATTGCTACATTCCAGGGTCTGAATGCCAAATTTCAGAGACACTGTTTCTCTGCCGTTTACCGCTCTGCTGTCTTCCCGGAAGTCCTCCTATTTAGTGTTTTAAATAATACTATCTTAATATTGATATTCTCTCATTGAGACTTTCACGTATTCTTTTAATTCTTTATATTTGAATTTCTGTAACTGAACACATTTGTAATGACCACTTTGAAGTCTGTGTCTCCTAATTTTAAGATGGACTTTTTATAAGCTACTATCTAGTGTCTTTCTCCATGTACATAGACCACTTAATTCTACTTTTTTGTATATGTAATGAATTTTGTTAAAAATTATATGTTTTAGATAATGCATCATACAACTCTACTTACTGATTCCCCTCATTCGGGGTGGATGTTTCTATTGTTGTTTGCTAGGTTTGCTTCACTTCTTTACTAATATGACTTAATTGTGAAAATCATTTTTCATACAGTGCTCATCTTCTGGTGTCTCTTTGCCAACATTTTTCTTGTTTTTATCATTTGTGTAAAGGTTACATGTTGGCACCATTTTAAGTCACTTGTCAGCCAAAGTTTATGCTCTACTCAGAGGTGGTTCTTAAACTCCTGGAGCCCTGGAGTTCCTGCTGGGCACCCGGCTTCTGTGTCCCCAATCTGAGTGCAGTCTCGGGAGCGTTTCCTGGCTGCTCCTGAGTAAGTCTCCCTTGAACTTCTGTTTCGCTTTCCCAGTGGGGTCAAAGGTCCACTGTCATCCCGGGAGCATCGTTCTTCTGTCTCTTTCTCTTATTTTCTTTATGCTAGTTGCTGCTGTGTCATGGACTATGAGTCCTTCTAGGGCTTGAATTTCCCCACCAAAAGTCAGGTTGAAATTAAGGCTCATTGTGAAACATTAAGAGATGGATCCATATGGGATTTTCAGAAATTGACTAGGTCATGAGTTCTCTGGGCTCATGCATAGATTAATTTGCTAAAGCATTATGTTAATGGGTTAATGAGTTTTGTGAGTTAGTGTTACGCAAGCCAGTTTGACTTTATTCCTTTTATATCTCCTCTGTGCCAAGTGATGCCCTCTGCCACCTCGAGACTGCAGTGCGTCTACTTTGACAAGAAAGCATCTGTCAAATGTGGCCCTTCATCTAGTGTTTCATAGCCTCATAATCATAAGCTGAATAAACACTTTATAAATTAAGACTGAACACTCTGTGGCATTCATTTTACCCACCAAAAGGAACTACACCAAGTGTCCTCTGGATTGTGCTTCAGTCAGATCACCATTGTTTTTGTCAGGGGTCCTTGTGATGAAATTCTATCTCCGTGGAAAGTAAGTTAGTGGTGAAGGCATCGCCATAGAACTCTTCATCTGGGAGACCTGATTTCATCCAGCCTGAGCAAAAACATTTGCCACTTTACAAGACTTGTTTCATTTTTATCTTTGTTTGTTTGTTTTTGAGAGTGGATGTCCAAATAGAAGCCTTCTTCTCTCCATGTGGTTAAGCTTCTCTACTCTGAGGAGGTTGGTATCTCTAGTCTGCTTGGCTTGAAACCTTGGACTCTCAAAAGGCCTCAGAATCCTTGAGGCATCGCCGGTTTAGGCTTCTGCCCAATGACTGAAGGATCGAAGGAAAGAGAACCTCAGCTATTTTATGTACACACCTTGAATACAGTTTATGCCACACTAAGCCAGAAGAATAGCACGTTCCTGGCCTCTCCTTCCCTCTGCACCTCTGTTCCACAGCCTGAGGGAGCAGGTGCCCTCTGTATGCTGAGCAGAGTGAGATCAAAGGTAGACATCAATGTTCTAGACTTTCCTCTTAGAATTAGTCTTTTTGATTATCATTTCTCCATCACTGAAAGGCCTGAGACGACTTCTAGAGTTTAAATTTTTGTTGTTGTTTAAGTCATTTTCTCAGTTGAATGATTGGGATTCTACAACTCCTCACTCCTCCATTCTAGTAGTCAGGTTCCAAATCCACTGTTTGTAAACTCGGTTTATTTTGGGGTTTAATCACTATTTACTTATAATACACTAAAACATTCTAAGCATCCTTGAATACAATGCAAAAACATTGGTGAATTATTTGACCCCTGGATTCATATTGAAATTAATAACCTAAGAATTTTGATAGTTTACTTGTGACACAAAACGAAGTTTTGAATGCACATAGTAAGATAACCTGTCTATCCAGTTGATATGGGAGAGGACGTAAGGAAAAAATGTTATTACCAATTCACATAAAAATTTGAAAATCTCTTTATGTAAATAGTCACTAGAAATTGAGATTAAGTAAATTAAAAAGAAGAATTAATGTCTTTTTGTTAAAACTGAAACAAAGTAGTGCTTCACCCAGCATGCCCCCAGGTACACTGGAGAATCCTCTCAATCCCAAGACAAAGGACCAGCGCACGATACACATACTAAAACTACTTGCTGAATTTAATTCTTAAGTCACATTTTGGACATGTGCTGCTTGAATCACACTGACTGTAATTTGACTCTTGATGGGGGGCAGCTGAAATGGGTAGCTGTTAGAAAACTTTTGCTGACTTTTCAACTCTAACGTTAAAATTCACCTCATAGTCATCATCAAGATTGCTTTTTATTTTTTATTTTTTTTTGGTTAATAAAGAAACCAAAGCAAGGAGAGATGAATTAATCTCATATACTTGATTATACGTATATTTGCTGAAAACTAACCAAGTGTCATATGAATTCTCAAAATAATCTCCTGAATTGTCATATTGCTTTTACTATTTTGTAGAAGAAGATATTAAGTTAATTGTGCACACCTTCCAGTTCACTATTATTAAAGCCAAGACCTGAACACAGTAGTTTGTCTTCAAAGGCACCATGCTTTCATTGCCTTAGGTACTAGTTAAAATGCTTTGCCAATAACCTATGCAATCATTCCTAGTATAGTACTTATCACTAGAGAAGTCTCTGCTCTTTCATTCTTTCTCTTCTTTCAATCCTTCTTTCTCCTCCTCTTCCTTTTCTTCTTTTTCTTCTTCTTCTTCTCCTTCTTCTTCCTCTTCTTCTTGTCTTGGTCCTTTTAAGACAGGGTCTTATTATGCAATTCAGGCTGGCCTTGAGCTCACTTTGTAGCCTAGGTGGTCTCAAATTCTCAGTGATAATCCTGCTTCAGCTTCCCAAGTATTGGAATTATAGGCATGCACCACCACACCCAGCTTCTTCCTTGGATCACAGGTGACTTGAAATCAACTACTATTTAGAGAAGCAATATAATTTTATTATGTTGCTTAACTAGTTCTATGTGGATAAATATGTACAACCACTGAAATGCTATAGTTATTGAAATATTAATGTGAAAGATTAAAATGAGACATAACGCTCATATTACTAAAGAAGAATGTTACATTAAGCCTTGTTTTAAATATCATATAAGATATTTGTGGATTTTGAAATATCTGTGGGTGCATGTGTGTGGTTCAATGTAACTTATTTTTGGAACATATTTCATTTCTTTTACCAAGCACACCTTTGAAACTCAAGGCATTGTGGAAGCATACAAACAGAAAGCATAATATCCTGCCTTATACATTATGTTTTACAAAGATTATAATGAATTCAAGAATCAACTTTCAGTCTTTCATCTTCAAGTAATTCTATGACCTGCCACAGATTTCTTAGTCTTCTTAAAATGTGGCTAAGTCATTGTGGAGATCCACATGAGTATGTATATTACGTTTTTCTAACATAAACAATTTAAAATGTAGCTCCAAGTTGTTCAAATGTGGATGAGGATATTGTATGAATTTTACTCAAATACAGAGTGAATTATTACCTTGCACCAGAATATTAGAAAGGAAATATTTGCTTTGTAAAACAAAACACAAATGAAACAACTCTGTAATGTTTTAAAGATCTTGATTTTCTTCATTCGTCCTACCAGTTAGCCTAATTTTGACTCGAATTTTCTTTTAAATAGTTGTCTAAAGGATAAACTCATTAATTATTGATACTTTTATGAATCAGTTATATTCAGTGTCATATTTTACCCTTTGGCATTTTTTGTTTCTTCACTTTATTTTGCTTTGATTCTGTAGATTGTTGGTAATCAGGAAGGAATGATAATGCAGCTAATAATCATAACTATTGGTACATTCACTTAAATCAAAGTATTCATAGAACTTTAACACTGAGTCATTAATCAGAAACAACTTTAAGAAAAGAGGTGGAAATGGTAATATAAAAATAGATTTCCTTAGCAATATTTGTAGCATTATAAATGCCAGGTTACTTCACCTCATCAGGTGCCTGTGACCTTCCGGCACAGATGATGCAGAACGGTGCTAAGCTGTATTTTTCACCTGTCCCTAGTCCGGTACAAACAGTGCTCTGATTGGTGACATCTTGTAACTTATTTATGAATGGAAGGCCAGTTGTCTTTTCAGTGTTTATCAGGGAGGAAAGCACCACATGCATAGGTTCAGGAATGCACAGAATGTTTCCATGATATCCTTATAATTCAGTTAAATATGAAAGAATGATAATTCAGAAGGACAGTAATTTTCCTTATATAGTATAAACAAAAAAGTTCTCAAAACTGGTCTTTCAGAATTTACAATGTCACTTATTTCAAAATTTATATTTTTTAAAAGTGAAATAGAAAAAATGTATTTGAGAATGAAAATTTACATTGCAGAGGAGTAACAGGTCTGTCAAAAATGAGACTAAAACAATTCTTACTTTATGGATTTGTCTAGAAACCAAGTATAAGGAAAAATATTTCAGCAAAATCGATAAAAACCTGAAATTAAACTAATAATCTAATCAGTAGTGATAAAATTAAATTTGGAATTCATATGTTCTCTGAAACTTACTTTCTATTTCAAAATAGATACAATGTTGGAGGGTGCAAAAATATATGAAATCATCATTGATTTTTTTTTGGCACAGTTCAATTCCTTAAAAATATTAGTTAAATATGGCTACGGCTTCTTTATACATTGACATTTTTTAAAAAAAGAATCAGCATCATTTTAAGCACATATTAAATTTCACCTTTTATCTTCAGTCAGGCTTCTCAGCACGTTTGCAGGTGCAAAACATCAATGTTAGACTACGAAAATGGTATTCTAACTACTGATATGCATGCAATTGATGCATAGACTTTGAATATCAAAGCTGAATGTTAATGATTTTTAGGCAAAAGTTTATTTTAGCCAGGCAAAAATTGTTCTGTGATTATATATATTTTACTTTATCCATAATAATTTAGAATTCTTTATCTGGAAAATATATCGACCGTACATTTTTCTTTTATTTAATAAACTATCATGTTTAAAAAACAGGTTTTATATTTATTAGATTTAGAGGATATTATTAGTGTAGACTGATAATGTTTACTTAAATTCAACAACGGAATCACTTTTATCCAAAGATTTTATTATATATAACATATAAATGGTCTCAAAGACAAGAAAATAATGCATTGGTATGTTTATCTTTTTGACCTGTGCAATTTGCTTTGCTTTTTGAATTCAAGGTATACAGGAAGAAATCTTTGCATGTTAAATATATGTGATAGATACAATAAGCACTTTAATGAGAATCCCAGATGGATTTACTACATCTTCCACTTTGACCATCACATTAACAAGATGAGCAGCAGTTGATAGAAGTTTTTTCCTGCTTTTATAGTATTGAACAGATCACTTTTGATATTGCTGGCTCTTAAACATTAACTATGAATGGGGAAGAAAATTTAACACAAAATTAATAAAGCTTAAAAACTTGAAATCTTTATTTAAAAGGACCTCATCCAAAATTGGGAGATCTAAAAAACAGTGTCTTAACAAGGTTGGATATATTTTAAATTTGTAAAAAAATAGAATAAAGTAAAAAAATTCAGCATTCACTGTAACGAGTTAAGAAAGGGTTCTTGTTGTTATTGTTTTTATTTTTTTGGCAATCCATATAATGTTCTAAACCTGTCTGTATTGGATAGTTGAAGTAACTACTTACATTGTAAAGAATATCTAGGAAAGCTAAATTTAGATAGATATAATTTGAGTTTCCTGGGTTTAATTTAATTTTTCAGTAATGTTGTTGCTCAATTCCACTATTACTAGTGGCTCCCAGACACACTCATACCAAACACTACTTCAAAGTATATGAAGACACATTTCAAACGTCTCACTTCAAAACATATACATAGAGAAGGAGAAAAGATATTTGAAATATGTGTAGCCAAAGTTGATGTGAAATACTCTTTTTTTTTTTTTTTTGACAAGATCTCATTTTATAGTACAGACTGGCTTTGAGTTCACTAAGTAGCACAAGCTGGTTTCAAACTCACATTGATCCTCCAGCCTCAGTTTCCCAAGTGTTGGGATTACAGGAGTGTGCCACCATACTTTGCAGAAGCATTTTTCTGAAAGTTTAAAAACATTCATATACAAAATTTGAGGATGTTGGCAAAAACAGTAAAAAATTATTTATGGTATTGACAGCAAAAGTTGTTAAGCAGAAACTATCTTTTCTACCCCATTGATAGTAGTCTTCATGATGGTAAATAATAAAAAATGCCTGAAAATAAGGCTGTTCTTTTGCATATTCCTATGAAATTTGCATTGCAATTTTAATTGTTATCATATAAAATGATCAAGAAAAAATTATCTCATACTGGCATGTCAAATAGATCAGTAGTGAAATATAAAATTATTATACTTACTAGATTGCTTTACTTGATTTTGTATACTTTTGAAATCTAATTTTAAAATTTTATCTTACAATTTACTTTCAAATTTCATAATGTTTGTATGTTTTATATTCAGTTTTCTTTTTGTCTCTAAATGCAATGGTTCATGTACTCATTATGCTTTTTTTTTGTAATCGGTTGCTGATGGACTGTTAAAATGATTGGTTGGAGGGGAATTTTCCATTGCTAAGACTCTGGATTCACCAATTCATCCATTCTCTATGAAGCTCTCTTCTCATCTAACACCCTGCCTGTGACTTGGACAGGTGTTAGCGTTTCTGAATCCCTAGTGCTCCTGTTCTCAAATCATAGACACCGCGGGACTTTGCATTGCAACCTAGACACCATCTCTTTCTACACTTTCCTCTACACTCAGGGATTATTGTATTGCGCAATGTTTAAGAAATATGGTTTTATGTACTATATCCTCTTTTTTGAGAGAAAAATTTAAGTTTGAAGTACTCAGCATGGTGAGAACTTATTAGTTCATAAAGATGAGCGAACTACATGAGGCTAAAAATAAAAAATGAAAATCTAAGAAAGATTAATCACTGAGTCTCACAGAAGACTGGAAAGGAGTCGTGTTTCCTGCAGCCAGAGAGTAAAACAGATATAACAGGGAGATTCAAGTGGGGTCCACAAATGGGTCAGGCATCAATAGTTGTTTCAGATCAGCCCTAATCTATAAAGTCTGCCCAATAAAATATCACCAAGCATGTAAAAAGAGGAAGTCTATGATTATGAGTTTAAAAGTGAAGAAAACAATACATCTATAAAAGCAGATCACACATACAGTGTAGATGAGCTAGTCCACTAAAATATTAAGAAAACTGGTTATAAATATATATGGGAAAGGAAATGTCAATATGAACATAACAAATATAAAAAATATAAGACAAATTAAACACTGAAGTTGAATTTGAAGAGATAAAAACTGTAGTGTTTAATATGAAAAGCATTATTGAATAGAATTTAGTGCAGATTGGACACTGCAGAATGAAAGAAAGGTGAACTTGCAAAAAAGTAATGTGAAATACAAGACATCTTTGATCTGTGAGATAACATTCAGTGCTATAATTCATATTTCTCTGAAGGCCCAAATGAGGTGATGTGGAAAGGACAATAAAATTCTGTCAGGCAAGAATGCCTGGAAATTTTCAACACTGTATGAGAACTTTAATACCACAGGTCTAAAATATCCAACAAAACTTAAAAGAGATAAAGTACAAAGAAATCAAAACACCATGAATGTAGTTAGGAGAAAATTTTAAAATGCACAGACAATACACAAAGGAAGAATACTTTATAACCATAGGAAAAAGGAAATAACAACCTCAGACTTATCTTTTAACTTATTTTCTTATGTATTTATCTATCTAACTATAAAGTCACAAAACAGGAAATGAAAAAATCCTGAAAAATAAGTAAAAAACAAATTAAAGTACATAAATGTTTTAAAAGTAAAGCAATATTAGCACCTTAATATGAAAATTAATACATAGTTTTCAAGAGGTGAATTTGATCAATTTTTTTCTTTTGAGGGTAAGAGCAGGATATATTTATTGAGAGAAAGAAAGCTTCTGTCTGAGGGAGAGAAGGGGGCCCGAGTGGGTTGCCAGGGACTCTGTCATTTTTAGATATTTTTATAGAATAAAACCATGATGGAGAAAACTGGGGACTCACAAGGCAGATGGGCATAAGGTGGGACAGAACCATGGTTAATCAATGAGATTAATTGCTCAGGTAGAATTGATTAAATCAAGAACAAATGGGAAAGCGAGTCACGTAGTAAGTGGGGATGCTTAACAACAGCGACGCTTCCTGTAGTGGGTGGGGTGCGGACTCCTGACTTCCTCAGGGTGATAGAGAACTATTTAGAATATCAATCTTGAGGGTATGGGTGCATATGTTTTGTCTTTTGTCTTGATCAAATTTTTGAAGGAAGGTTTTGGTGAAAGAAAACAACTCTAAGTGCAAGTCTTCATATTATGGATAAGAAAATGCGGCACATTGCGAAATGAGAAAATGTGAGACATTATTCTCATTTTAAATATGTTTACCTTTATTTAACTATTATATTTAAAGTTAAGAATATTTTACAGGATTTACAACATACTTTGATATAAAGCATGCAATAGAAAATCAAAAAAGTCAAAGAATAAAAAACCACAGTATTGTTAAATCCCTATGTTATTCTGAAATAATATATTGTTATTTAAAAGTAGAATACCTCCAGGTAAAACCTGTATTTTAAACACTAAAAGAATGCATAAGTAACTATATGTCATAAAAGATAATTAAAAGGACTCTTTTGTTTCCTATATGAATCTTAAGAGTTGATAAAAAATGTTCATTCATTACTGTTAACAGTTAACCACTACTGACACGTTAAGAACAATGTTCATAACCCTTTAGCTCCTAAAAGCATTTGCCCTGATATCCAAGTGCTTGGGTTTAAAGCCCTATAAGAGTCCCTGGGGCAATGTGTGTGAGTATTAAATTTTCTCATTTGTAATATAAAGACATATTAGAATGTATATACATAGGCTTATCACATAGAAAGCACAGTTCTTAATTCCCATTTTTACTAGGTAAAATGCTTAATAGCCCTGTGTTTATTAACACTGTAACATCTTGTGATAATCTAGGTGAACTGTATTTGTCCTTTTTAATATTCATTTTTAGTCTTCTTATACCTTCTGTAAATAAAATATACTGAACACTTGATACTTGCCAAAATACTCCAAGTATCATCTCACTTGATTTTAAATAAACTTATTCAGTTTTATCATTATGCTTACCTTTTACATTTGTTTACCCCTAACCTAAAATGTCACATGCATCCTTTCTCATCAGTAGACATAGATTAATATTTTATTTGCTTCCTATTCTTACATAGTATGAATGAAATGTAATTTTTCATTATTGAAATAATGCTGCAATAAAACGTTTTTGAACAAAAAATTATTCTAGTAAAGTAACTCAAAGAAAGGACAAATAAATAGAACATAAATGTCCACATTGGCAACTTAATTAAAGCTTTTCAGTAGTTATATAAAGCAATGTTAAAATCAGAGGTAGAGGTCGGTCACCTCACCCAGCATGTGGAAGAGCAGTTTGGTTCTGCCTCTGCCCACGACCCTGGCCCCTTGAGCACAACACGGGAGAGAGGAGACCTGGCTCCGCCCCCACTGCTGACACCAGAGGCCTTGCATCCTCTGCAGAGGAGGAGGGCTGCCCAGCCTGGCCTGAGGCTGAACTATTTAAAAGGAAGAAATAACAATTATAAGCTTATATACACTACACCAGGGTGCACCGATCTTAATAAAGTAACACCAGTGGCCATGAAAGATAAGGTAACCATCAAGACAATTATAATGGGGGAACTCAATATGCCATTATCACAAATTGATCAACTAAAAAGAACAATCCAGATACTTGAATGATAACTTCGAACAAATAGGTGCAATAGATATATACAGAATGTTCTACCAAACAACAACCAAACACACATCATTTTGGCAGCCTGTGGTAGTTTTTCCAAAACAGACTAAAGCACGTGTTTTATTTAAAGAGAAAAACATTTAAAAAAATAAAACAAAGATACAGAATTTCAAAAATAAGATAATAGGAAATTGACAATGACTAATACATTAGGTATTGCTATCTTCAAAGTAGTTGCTCAGATCACAGCATACAGGCATACATAATTGATCAAACAATATAAGTAGAAACCATTTTTTAATAACTAAGAGAAATCAGTAGTATAATTATCCTAGCTATTTTTGTATACATATATTTTTCCTTTTCCCTTCCTTCTTTTATCCTTTCATCCATCCCTGCTGGGTTTTCTTGTTTGTTTGTTTGTTTTGTTTTGTTTTATTTTGCTCTTTTACTTTTGAGCTGTTTCTTTCCCTTTCACAGTATCTTTGGTAGATTTTAGTTCTTGTTCACTTCTTCAGTTTCTTACACTAGGGAGACAATGCAATGTTTACATAAGTGGGTCTGGTGTATTTCACTTAGGAGTATGGACTCCAGTTCATCCATGTGTTATAAAAGCCTTGAGCTTATCTTTCTTTATAGCTGAGTAGTACTCCATCATATAAAAATAGCACATTTTTTAAATTCATTCCTCAATTGATGGACATTTGTGTTGTTTTCAAGATTTAGGTATTACAAATTGTGATGCTATACGTATGGATATATATATATATATATATATATATATATATATATATATATATATATAGCTGTGATATGGTGTTTTTAATTCTTCTGGAAAAATACCCAGAAGGGGATAGTTGGGTTGAATGGGACTTCTAATCCTAGTTTGTTTCTTTTTTCTCTTCTCTTGTCTTCTCTTCTCTTCTTTTCTGTTTTCTTTTCCTTTCTTTCTCTCTCTTTCTTTTTCTTTCTTTCTTTCTTTCTTTCTTTCTTTCTTTCTTTCTTTCTTTCTTTCTTTCTCTCTTTCTTTCTTTCATTTATTTTTTTGGTCCTGGGAATTGAACTCAAAACCTCATGCTTGCCGGGCAGGCACTTGTGCCATTGAGCTAAATCCCCAGCCCCAATCCTAGGTTTTTTGAGGAATCTCCACACAATATTCACTCCCATTAACATTGGAGAAAGTTTCCTTTTTCCTCACAGCCCCTCCAGCATTTGTTATTGATTGATTCCTTGATGATAGTCAACCTTTCTGGGTGAGATGGAATCTTAGGATTGTTTTAATTTGCATCTTTCATACAACCGAAGATGTTGAACATTATTTCATCCATTTATTTGCCATTTGTACTACTACATTTGAGAAGGTCATATTCATCTCCAATACCATTTTTGGATTGGGTCTTTGAATTTGAGGGCGTCTGAGTTTTTTTAGTTCTTTATATGTTCTAGATAGAAGTCTTTTGTCTGAGGTATAGTTAGCCAAATTTTTTTCCCACTCTGTGAGTTTTCTTTGCAAGCTTCTCTCTTTTTTTTTTTTTTTTTTTGGAAGTGAAAAACTTTTTAATAAGATGAGATTATAGTTGTTGATTCTGGAAAGTACTTCCTGTGGAATTTGGATTTTATTCATGAACTCTGCCTACTCCTATGGCTTCAAGATTTCTATCTACTTTCTCTTTCAGTAGAGCTGGTGTTTCTGTTTTAATATCTAGATTTTGATCCATTTTGATTTTAGTTTAGTGCATGGTGATAGACATGGGACTAGTTTTAGTCTTTGGCATGTGGTAAGCCAATTTTTCCAGCACCATTTATTAAAGAGACTATGTTTCTTCCAGTGAACATGTTTGGCCCCTTTGTCAAATATAAGGTGACTGAGTGTGTTTGTAGTTATGGCTGTATCTTCTAGTCCGTTATATTGATACTCAGCTCTGTTTTTTTTTTTGTTTGTTTGTTTGTTTGTTTTTGTTTTGTTCTGTTTTGCCAGCATCATGCTTATTTTATTACAGTAGCTTTGTAGTATAATTTCAAGTCAGGGATTGTGATGTCTCCTGCCTTGCCTTTGTTGCCCAGGACTACATTTGCTACTCTAGGTCTCTTCTGTTCCCAAATGAATTTTAGAAATGTTTTCTCTAGATCTGTGAGGCATGCTGAATGTATTTTGATTGGAATTGTTTTAATCTGTATAACAGTTTTGGGAATATGGCCATATTTACAATGCTTCCTATCCATGAGCAAGAAATATCTTTCCATTTTCTAATATCCTCTTCAATCTCTTTTGTTAAGAGTGCTGTAATTTTCAAAATGTACTTCTTTTATTTTCTTTATTAGATTGATTCCTAAGTATTTGAGTGTTTGAATGCTGTCATGAAGGGTGTGGTTTCTGTAATTCCTCTCTCACTGATCTTGTTTTTTGTGTACAGGAATGCTAATGATTTTTGTGTTGAGTTTATATCCAGATACACCACTGAATTTGTTTATTAATTCTAGAAGTCTTTTGGTGGAGTTTTGGGGTTTTCTATGTAGAGCATCATGTTATCTGTGATTAATGATAGTTCACTTATTCTTATTTCCTATCCTTATTCTTTTTAGTTCTCTCTCTTGTCTAATTCCTCTGGCTAATTTTTTCAGAGCTATATTGAACAGGAGTGGCTAGTGTGCCATTTTCCAGCACCACTTATTAAAGAGGCTATCTTTCTTCTAGTGAACGTGTTTTTCCCTATTATCAAAGATGAGGTGTCTGAGTGTGTTTGCGGTTATATCTACTTCTTCTAATCTGTTTCATTGATCCTCGGCTCTGTTTTTTTTCTGCAACTACTATGCTGATTTAATCATAGGAGTGGTGATAGTGGAATCCTTGTCTTTTTTTTTCTGATTTTAGATTGAGGGTTTTCAGTTTTTGTCCATGTAGTATTATGATGGCTGTTGTTTTGTCATACATTACTTTTATCAGACTGTGGTAAAGACTATTTCAACTTTCTGTAGGGTTTATATGAATGAGTGTTGGAATTGATCAAATCTTTTTATAAATCTATTGACATGATCATGTGACATTTGTCTTTATGTTGATATGGTGTATTTTGTTTATTGATTTTTGTGTGTTAAACATTCCCGCATTCCTGGGGAGAATTTCACTTTGTCATGGTATATAATCTTCTTAATGATTTGCTGCGTTCTGTTTGCTAGTGTTTTATTGAGGAATTTTGCATTTTTCATTAAGGAGATTGCCTGCAGTTTTCATTTTTGGTTGAGCCTTTCTCTGATTTTGGTATTACAGAAGTACTTGCCTCCAGGAATGAGTTAGGGAGAATTGTTTTGTTTTCAAATTCATTAAACAGTTTGAGACATATTATCATTAAATATTCTCTAAATTTCTTATAGAATTCAGCTGTGAATCCATCAGGACTTGGGCTTTTCTTCATTGGTAAGTTTTTAATCACATTTTCAATTTCATTAACTGATATTGGGTTATTCAAAATTTTTATTTCTTGATTCAACTTTGGTATTTCATAAGTATCTAACAATATATCCATTTCTTCTGTGTTTTCTGTCTTATGTAAGTAAAGATTTTCAAAGTAGGTATTGATGATTTTCTAAATTTCCACAGGATCTGTAGTGATTTCACCCTTTTCACTCCTTGTTGTATGAATTTGAATTTTTTCTTTCCTTTTTTTGATAAGTTTTACTAGTAGTTTATCAAATTTGTTTATTCTTTCAAAGAACCAACTCTTCGATTTATTAATTTTTGTATCGTTTTCTTAGTTTCAATTTCATGAATTTTTGCCCTGATCTTTATAATTTTTTCCCTTTTACAAGCTTTGGACTTGATTTACACTTCTTTTTCTGGAAGCTTCAGGTGTAGCATTAAGTTGTTTATTTGTGCTCGTTTTATTTTTCTGATGTAGGAATTCACCACTATGAATTTTCCTTTTAGGATTGCTTTCATTGCATCCCACAGATTTTTGCAAGTTGCATTTGCATTTTCATTTGATTGTAGATAATGTTAATTTTCTTTTTTAGTTTTGCCTGTGACCCATTGGTTGTTTTGGAGTGTGTTATTTAATTTCCATGTGTTTATTGAAGTTTCGTGGTTTCTTTACCATTGTATTCCAATTTTATCACATTACGGATGGGATAAATTCAATTCTTTTGTATTTAATTAAGTGTGTTCTATGGGCTAATATATGATCTATTCTAGAGAATTTCCCATGTGCAGTTGAGAAGAAAGTGTGTTCAGATACTGTTGGGTATAACACCCTATAAACATCTACTGAGTACAATGGTCCACAGGTTCAGTTCATTTCTGCAATTTTTTTACTGATTTTCTGTTTTCTTAATCTGTCTCTTTGTGACAATGGGGCATTAAGGTCTCCCATTTCAATTGTTTTATTTCGTGTATATTTTTCCGTGTCTATTAATATTTGTCCTATATAGTTAGGTCCTCCTGTATTTGGTGCACATATATTTATGCTTGTAATCTCTTTCTTTTGAATTTTTCCCCTAACAAGTGTGTAGTGACCTTCTTTACCTCTTTTGATCATTCTTGGTTTGAAGTTTACATTGTCTGCAAATAGAACAGCTTCACCAGCTTTTCTCTGGGTTCTTGTTGAAATGGAGTGTTGTTTTTCATCTTTTGACTTTCAGTCTATAGATTTATTTTGAGGTAAATGTGTTTCTGGTGTACAGCATACTGTTGGATCTTTTTTCTTAATTCACTCTGCCAGTCTGTTTCCTTTGATTGGTGAATTGAAGTCATTTACATTGATGGTAATACTGATATGTATTGGTTTGTCTTTCTTCTTTTATTTTCCTTCTGTTGGTCCCTCCCCCACTTTTTAAAAAATTGCTTGTCATATTTGGTGGTTTCATAATATTGTTCTTATAATGGTAGTCATTTTGTCTTTGTCTAGAATATGTTGTTTTGGTGGTCATGAATTTCATTAGTTGTTCTTTGTCATGGAAGTAACTTATTTCTCCAACAATTTTGAAAGACAGTTTTCCAGGGTACATCAGACTGGGTTGGAAGCTGTTTTCTCTCAGGACTTGAAATACTTCAGACTCTTCTTGCTTGAAGGTTTGTGTTGAGAAGTCTACCATGATTCTGATGGGCTTTACTTTATAGTGATCTGTTTTTTTGTTTTGTTTTGTTTTGTTTTCCTCTAGCAGCTTTTAATATTCTTTCTTGTGTTGAATTTCTGGGATCTTGATTATTATACGTCTGTGTGTAGATTTCTTTTGGTTATAAGTAATTGGAGTTCTATATGCCTCACTTAACTTTTCTGCTATTACTTCTGTAAGTAGTTTATTTTATGTGATTGTGTTGACTCATGCTTTTTCATTGCCATCAATTACTCTTATTTTTCTGTATCATCTTGTAGCTGTCAAATTGTTGTTTGCTGATGTTTTGGTATTTTCACGAGATTTTTACTTTCATGCTGCTAGCTGCAATTCTGTCTTCAAGGTCGGAAAGTCTGTCTTTAGTTGTATTTAAGCAGTTTTGCCAACTTTCAATGTAATTTTTGACCTCCTGGATATCAGTGAATCCATTTCACCCATTCTATTTTTTTCCTATATTGATCATTCTATCCTCTTCCAATTGTCATTTATTTTCTTAACTATCTCTGTTCTATACTTTCTGAGCATTTCCTTAAAAACGTTGACATTTCTTTTTTACCTGAAGGTATTGCTGAAGGAACTTAACAGACTTAGGTACACCTTAAATTAGGGAAAGTACTTTGCATTTTGTACATGAGTCCAGACCTTTGGAAATGAAAGTGTTTTCCTTATGGAATAAGGAAGAGATGGTAGTAAGGCAAATGGAGGATTAAAGTGTGAGAAAGATGTAACTTTTTGGGCTGGCTTTGAAGTTGGAAGAAGGGTATATTAGTCACTTGTCCATCAGTAGGTTTAAATACTCAGCACCCACAACTAGAAAGAGGAGAGGATAAGTTTGGTTTAGGGTTTTGGGAATTCCGTGCATGATTAACTGATTCCAATGCAGAAACAACACGATGAAAGGCCTGGGGGAAGGGTCTGCTCACTACATGGCAGCCAGGAAGTCAAGAGAGAAGGGAGGACCCAGGAACAAGAATGCATCCTTTCAGGTTTCGCCACCAGTTACTCACCTTCAAGCAGTCCCTCCTCATTACAGCACGTTTAGCCAAAATCTCATCAGTGGACTAATATAGGATGAGTACAGTAACTTCATCATTTCATCATACTTTCCAAAATGTCCACTTTTGAATACATGAGACCTTTGTGGGACATTTCAGATCTAAATCATAAAAAAGGAATCATCAACCTAGGGTTACAGAAGGACATACGGTGCTGAGATTCACTCCACCCCGAAATTCAGGGAGAACTTTAGACTTCAGTACTGTGATTGAAGGCAAACAGTAATGCAAGCACTGTATTTGATTTCATAAAAAAGATAAACAGACTTGGGAAAGTGAATTTTAATCATAATTATGGATATGATGTTTTCTATCATAATTTTGAAAGGTTTCTCAATTTTTACACATTGTCATTTTTACCAATTATACAGAAAGCATTTGTGATTATTAAATACATTGGCTCAAAGGGTACATTTGCAAACAAAGCTAAACTTTCAAATGCTGAAATCAAAAGCACAATGTGTTAACCATATTGTGTATTTAAAAATCTATGTATTATAACCTCCTGATTTTGTTTTTTTGCCTTATTGATTAAATAGGTTTTATTTTTGATAGCCATAGCACTTTAAAAGCATCGCACTCACAGGTAATTGAAGGTAACTTACATTTTGTGCTTTGGAAATTCTAACCCATTGTTTTAGCAGTACGTTTTATCTGGAGATAAAGAACAAAATTGGCCTAAGCTTTGTCATTATCTCTGGCTCTCTAGTATACCCAGTACATAATAGTTATTTTATAAGGCCTTTCTAGTTATGTTCTCACCATAAATAAAATAAATTACATCTAGTTGTCTCTTAAAGGTAATTCAAATGACTTCATTATCCTATATGCACAACTTATCAAACTTGACTTGTAAATCAGCATGTATTTCATCAGCACCAGCCAAACTTGCATAAACAAGAGCCTTACGAGTCTTAAATGATAATTACCACAATCTAATGAATGAAATAAATCACTTATAATGAAGGAAAATAAACAAGTACTTTGAGATGAGCACATTAATAACTTTTTTAAAAGCAAGGAGTAATTTAATTTGTGTGTTATGTCCACAGACAGTAACAACTTGAATTTTACTTGTGAAATAATTAGTAGGTAATCTAAAGGGATGCTACTTATCTACTGAAAAATGAAGATTAATATTTTCTCTGATGAAAATTATTTTGATAACATTCAACAATTTGAAAGCCATAATTGAAAAAAATAAAAATTGATTTATGTTCATTCTGGCAAACCTAGAATGTATTCAAAAACTAGAATTAACATGTTTTGCAATCCCAAATAGTTTGTGATATGCTATAATTTTCAATGATGGAATCAGGCAAATACTACTTGAATATATATTACTATGTGTGTTTGAAGATAGACAGTTCATAAATTTTGACTTTAATATTAAAATTACATCATGAAAAATACCATTGTTTATTCTTAAGGTGAAATTACATTGTTTAAAATTATATCTAAACAGGTTTAAAATAGACCTCAAGTATAATTAGTAAAACTGCCTTTTCTCTAATCACAAGCATTATCTATGCTAATCCACCTTATATAAGAATTTTGTTTCTCTTCACACTACCTAACCATCACCTTCTTATCTATAATTAAATTTGAAAAACATATCCTCTCAGTAATTAAGCTTTCAGGAGAAATGGAAGGAAGGAAAAGATTATATGTATGTAGGTATATGCATACAACTGTATGTGTGTATAAGTGAGCAAGATACATAACTATACTACTAATTCTTAGTTCATCAAAAAAAATAGTTTGTACTGTCATTGTTCGATTGTCTGATCATTTTTATGCCTAGATCTTGTAGCCTAAACAGCTACTGCTAAGATAAAAATACGCAATATATTAACTAGTGTTGATTTCTTACTTTTTTTAATTCTTTATTATTTCTACCTTTTTTCTGTTTTGCTTTTTAAAATAAAAAAATTTTAAAAAATTAAGCTTTCAGTTAATTTTCTACTAAAGGATAAGTACTGTATCACAGAACTTTAAAACCCATGTATTTACTCCCTCCTTGGTTCATTCAAAATCAATGCAGCACACACACTGGGAAGACTGTGATATTGAAGTGACCAAGGTATAATTTTAATTGCAAGGATATAATAGATGATAATAAGAACAAATTCATTAATTAACATGCACAATTCAATGCAAATGCTATTTTTGCACAATTTATGCCTGCAGTTTAGTGTTTAAAATCATTTTATGGCTAAGCCATTGCAATTTTGCTCATTATAATTTTCTAATAAAGTGAATGGAAAGCTTGTCAGCATCAGTGGTACAAATGCAGTGAGAGCCCAGTAGGCAGGTTTAGTTTACTTCATAAGATGAAAGCCTTTACTGAGGGCAGAGGTGAATTGTAAAAACCATATTTTAATATCCTGCATAAGGAACATTGATTTTATATTTTCCTAAGGAATTTTACCGGCCTCCATTTGGAAGAATATGTGACAAAACAATTAAAAGCGAATATGACAGTTGTGTCTCTCCATGTGGTAGGGAAGAAAAGAAAACCATTTAGAGAGCCGTTCAAAGTTTTCAAAATTTAGCTGTATCTGCATTAAAGAACGAGATAGAAATGGAACCTCAGAAGTAGCTAATTTAGAGACTCACTGCTGTAGGAACACATATGGTAGAGGAATTTCTCTTATAATGGAAGTCCTAGGAAATTCAAAACAGAGGAAAACAATTTTAGGGAGTATAAAACTCTAAGCCAGGAAGCCTCTGAGGACACAGAGTTTGGAAATTTTAGCAACAACCATCAATCAAAAATATCTGAGTGTGACTTCCAACAGAGACAAATGTGGAAAGAAGGAATAATTTCATGTTGAAAGGAAAAACTCACAGACCTTTGGAATTACTAGATCTCGAAAGACAGCAAGTCTTTATGTTGCCCAATTTCATTTTCTTTCTTTTATACTAATGGCATTGGATATTTTGTCCCAGCAATGGGAAAGCCGACTAACATAACTTCTCACACCTGTTTACTTGCATTGGATTCATAAAGTTGGAAAGAATATGAAAGGGCAGCACAAAAGGGAAAGAAATGAAATCAACAGGAAATAAGGGGGCGTATTTGAAAAGACTGTAGGATGAATCATCTCGACCTATTGGCTTTGTGATGAGTTGTAATTAAGCAAAAATGAGACTGCATTCTTCAAGTTCTCACGTTGATGATGTCAATATTTGAGAATTAATAGGAAGCAGGTGTTTCAAGAAATCTTTGAAAATGGGCATTTGCTATCTCTATTATGTGTGTGTTGTAAATAAGACATGACTATAAACTGTTTTACTTTTTATTTTTTAATTTTTTATGTGGCACTGGGAATTGAACTCACAACCTCATGCCTGCCAGGTAGGGACTTAGGTCGCTGAACCAAACTCCCAGCCCTAGTTTTTTGAGGCAGGGTCACACTATGTAGTTCAGGCCGGCCTTGCGCTCATGTTGCAGCCCAAACTGGCCTCAAACTTACAGCGATCCTCCTACCTCAGCCTCCCAAGTGCTGGGATTAAAGGCATGCACCACCATGCCTGGCTAAACTGTTTTAAGTAGTTAACAAATAATTTAAAAAAACCCACTCTAATGAGGTAATTTTTGGCCTATTTTAACTCTGTCATTTTATATTTATCCTATAGAGAAATTTTTCTCTCACAATTAGAAATTATATCAATTATAATTTTAATTACATATACATACATATTTAATAGTATTTCTAAGTACATTCTTGTATCAAAAGTTATTCTAATAAGTCATTTAGCATATAACTTGATACAGCCAAACACTGTGAATTCTCATTTAATAGATGAGAATCTGAAAGACAGCACATGACTTTGAACAGTTATTGGAAATTCATAATAAGCTATCTCTTTAGGTGACTTGAATTCCAATTGCAAGATCTTCCATTACAAATAGTTATTTAATCCTATGTATGTTAAATATAAAAACTTAATCTTTAGTATTTTGGACGCAGTGTGCTAGATGCAGCATTGACTTTCTGCTGTAGCTGCCCAGAGTGGACCCTCGGGTCTGCCCTCTGCCTTTGTATTCGGCTAACAGGTGTCAGCGCTCAGCGCCCAGCAACCCGTGAGTGGGGCGGCTGGAGGCTGCCATTGAAAATGAACAGGAAATTGAAACACAATCAGTTGCCTTTCTACCCCTCCATTCTTTATTCCCCCTCTTATTTTCTCTGTAATATTGTGAAACAAGCAACATTTTTGAAATTCACATAATAAGATTGCATTATACTAAAGGTTATTGCTTTCAAATAATATCATATTTCTATTTTGGTTGAAGCATATATTAGATAAAATAGACTTGAAGTGAAGACAGCAATTGTAGACAAAGGGTAACCACCACACACATATTCATATGGTGGAAAATCACAGCAAGCACAGAGACATACACATATGTATAAACATGTATCTGACGAGATCCCTCATAATAGCCTCACAATAAAATGGAGCTCCAGGGAACCTTCCTTTCTGAATGGGCTTTGTCATAGTTTTATGAAAGATGATATCCATGACTTTGATTTTTTAAAGTTTTAATGCAATGTGACTTTTTATTCAAAGACTTTTCATGGGAAAATAAAATATAATCATATCAACAAAGGGAGCATTTTGAACATGAGATAATAGTACAGAATTCCTGAAATAATACAATTTAGGACCATCCTACCAAAACGTAAAGCATTAAAACTCTATGTTTCTTAGGATATAGAGAGAAGTAAAGATTCATGTTATTTGAGTTCAGTCTTCCATGACAGTCAATTACTCTAGGAAATTCAAAATAGAGAAAACAATTTTAGGGAATACAAAATATTTTTTGGAAATATTATGTTGAAAGTATTGTTTTTTCTCTTGAATTGTTCACAAAAATACTAAAAAACTCAACCCTATTCATTAATTTTTCCCTTACCTCTTTCAAATGCAAAAATTTGTTTTTGTAGAATTCATTCAGTTGAACTTTTCATATATTTTTCATTGGCATATTCAAGATTACAGAGAATCTTTAAATGAAAAATAAGTGAAAAGCATTAAACAACATATTTATTAATTATCAAAAAATAAAGTCCCACCTATAACTAGGGACAAATGCCTTCTTGCACTTAGATCTACTGATTAAGTAAGTATGGATTAATACTTATTATATGCCAAGAATTATAAAAGTTAATGTATTTCTTGTTTTTCTGAAGTTTATAATCTAAGCAAACAAAGCACAATGAATTTCTAAGTATACATTAAAAATTTGAGAACAGAATCTACTGTGATGTTGCCTCTAAAATCCTAAGAACCAAATATCTATTTAAGATCTGAAAATTTATTAGGGTTAAATTTTAATAGGAAAACATACTGAGCAATTAATTTTAAAATTGAATACATTTCATAATTTCGTAGTACACTAATATATTTAGTAATATTTCATTTTCATTTTGTCATTTCATATTTCTTTCAGAATTTTGGTTTTATGATTGGTTTAGCAGTTATTTCTGATAAAGTATTAATTTAACAATTATTGTTTATTTTCTTTAAAATTTTATGGCTTCATTTTTGTATTTTAAAATATTGAAGTAAATACAATTTATTCATATTATCATGGTCATTTTATATGCCAAGTTGGCTGGGCCACGAATTGCCCAGACATTTGATCAAACATTATTCTGAATGTCTCTGTGAAGGGAATTTTGGTTGAGATTAACATTTAAATTGATGAACTCAATAAAGCATTTATAACCTCATTAGTGTAAGTCTATTCTTAGAACAGCATTCCCAACCTACCTTTTCTGTCACTCGGCTGTTGCTCTGGAGGATCCTAACTATTAAATACATATGTCATTATGAAAATACTAGTTTTTTACTTTTAGTTTTATTAAAATGGCTATGCATTTAATTAAATATTAAATTCTAACACATACTCTACTATGCCTTTGCAATGTTTTCTTCTTACTGCCTGATTTTTTCTATCTGCACTCATATTTGCTCTCATAAAATATTTCATAGTATTATTTAAAGTTAACGTAATCCTCCAAAATTCTTCAATTTAATGTTGACAAAATCATATGTATTGCTTCTCACATATAGATTTTGAAATTAGATAGTCCTTATTGTAGGAACTGTATCCTGTTTCTTGAATTATTGTCAAATATCTCTCTTTCTGATGTTCAAGAGGATAATTTTAGATTTCATTATTTAAAGTGCTGAAGGTACATGGTTGACAAACTTATTATGGTTGCACTGATCAAGAGGAAAACATTGTGAGCAAAACTATTTATCTTAGCATTGTACACTACCTATAAAGATAAAATGGTAATTTATAATCTCACATTGATATTACAATGTTGGAACAAATAAAAGGACAAATATTTCTTAGAAAAGAATTCCAAGGAATACATATAGAAATAATGAGCAAAACAGAAAATTATCATTAAAGTACCCAGTAAAAGTTACTTCAAGGAATTATATAATCAGGGATGCTAAAATGAGTAGTTCATATTTTAGAAATAAGGAGATTATTGGCATAGCCTCTAAGTAATCAGTCTAAAATACACATTAGCATGATGTTCTTCTCAGGCAAACCTCAGTAACTGAAGTAGAACAGAGAAGAAAACTGGTTATGGTTGAAAAACTGGTAGACACATCCTATCTAAATAACAAATCATGGTGATAAAAAGTATCTCCTAGTGTAATGAATATGTGTAACACTTCACATTTGTGGCATTATTCTTTGAAATTCCAGCATAATCATCAGGAAATAATGGATAAATGAAGACTATTCTATTATAAAAGTAAACAATATTTTTAAAACTGTCAAAGAACACGAAGGCTCACACATACAAAAGACATTAATCATCAAAGTGTGGAAGAGACATAAATCTGACATAGAGAATATCTGAGTTCACATTAGCAAAATGTTTCTAAAACACTACTATTAGATTAACACTATGGTAAATTAAGTTGCAACAGTCAAGCTTGTCAACTTGATTGACATCAGAGTCATTTAAAAAATTAGTAAAGCAGAGTTCTGGGTTTGTTTGGGTGGGTTTTGGTGTCATGACCTCATCTTCTCTACCTGATTCTTGGTTCCTTCCAGTTTGCTGCCGCTCCCCGGCCCTTCTCCCAGTCATTATGTACTAAGTAGTTTTGCTCAACCGTGTCATTGCACCATAAGGCACCTGCCTCAGAGCTAACCAACCATGGACTAAATCCTCTGGAATAGTAATGCAAATAATCCTCTCCTCTTTCAAGCTGTGGGTGTCCAGCACGAGAAAATCTGACCAGTGCAAAAAACTGTTACTGAAAAATTGGGGTTCATGCTGTTACTGTATTTTGCCTCATAGTTCAGAAGCCTTTGATGCACTTTTGTAAGAGGAGTTGGGAAAGTATGGAGATGGAAGCAAGAGAAGAAATAGAATACAATAAACAGGATTTGAAGAATCGTCCTGCTAAGAGATCAAAAGAATAGAATGCTTATAGAAATTGAGACAGTAAAGGCCATGTCCATGAGGTTTCAGAGTGAGAGTCTACTGGAATTGAACTACAGACTTTGTGTGTTACTTTTGGGTAAAGATCTTTGCTGTATTTTCCTCATTTCTTGAGACTCTAGAAAACTGAACTCGAGAGCCATAGACTAATTGCTGTGGTGGAGGAAATTTCAAGGCAGTCCAATCTTCAGGCTGTGATGTAGGTACTTCTGGCTACTTTTAGACAGATTTATAGTGAGACCAGGAGCAAAAGCAGTGCAGCAATTTTTGAGAAACTTAAATACTGACCTCAAAGAACCACCTGAAAGCTTGGGCCAAAGCAGGAATAGTTGCTAAAGAGATTAGCACCATTGAAAAGGAGATGAGTACTTCGAACTGGGACAAGAAGAAAGATTCCATTGATTGTAAATGTATAAACGTTTCATTTGAAAACAAAGTTACTGGCACCACTGTTCAATAAGAGCATTTTAGAGGATTGGCTTCCTAGGATTCATTTTATCAAGCTCAGCTACACATACTCAAAGGTCCTGGGACCATGGTTCAGTGGGGCCCACCTGTTTGCTGACCTGCCTCCAGACATTAACATTGCCCATGTGATGCTGGTTGTTTAGCCATGAAGAATGCATGAGTTGTGTAGTCATGGAGACTTCCACCTGGATTTCAAAGCAGGACCTGAGAGACTAAGCAATGTGCCACTGACAGTTGTACATGTGAAGTTGTGGGAATGAAGTGAAGGTAAAACGGAGAACCCAGGAATTTAAAAATGAAGACACGATGAAGTAATGTCTAAAAACAAAGTCACAGGCAGCAAGTAGACCCGGACCAAGGGAGAGAAAATGTGTGGGCTACAACTGGTAAGGCCACTGGATTGGGGTTGCCCAAGTTCTATGGAAGTTACTACATTTTATCACTTTATACTCTGGTTACCAGACATAGTGCTGCGGTACCTGTTTGCTGAGTTTCGGTCTTGCTTTGGTCCTGTTTTTTTCATTTCCTGCTATTTGTTCCACTTAGAATGAAAATGTTTGCCCTGTCATTGTATATTGGGATTATGCACCTTGTTTTTAATTTTTAGAGGGGTTCACCACTAAAATGTTGTACAAAGTCTCCAAGAAACTGTGAGTTGAACTTGGGCAATGCTAAAATGATCGAGGCTTTTGAATAAGGATTATTACTATATTTCTGGATATTCATGTACCATTTGTATCACGTTGAGTGGAATTATGAACTTGTTATTGCCATTATTTGGGGACAAATATAGTTTAAGGCCATGTATTTGTTGTCAAGTTGAGCAGGGGTGGAATATGAGGGTTAAGATTAACTGTTAAATGGATTGGCTTGGTAGTGGAGCCTTGTAGGGAATTAACAGTCACCTTTTGGGTGTGTCAAGAAATCACAGAGGCAGGACGTTGAGATGCACAGTTGGCCCCTGGACCCATCCTCTGTAGTGCTGTTGGTCTGCTCTGCTCTCTGACCACCAAGAACTAAGCAGCTTTGCTGTAACCACCCTCCATTATGCTTTTCCTGCCCTGGAACAAGGTGGTCATGTTCTAAAACCTCTGAAACCAGGAACCAAATAACCTTCTCCTACTCTAAGTTGCAAGTGTCGAGTATCTTGTTCTGCAAAAGGAAACCTGACTAAAATAGAAGGGCACTGCATCAATTTCTGAGTAAATTAATGAGAATGGTATTGGACAGAGCATAATCTTTATATTAATATTTCTATGCATTTTGAGTTAATTTACTTAAATGATACTAAAATCTATTCACAAGGATTCTACTTTGGTTTAGGCATCTTCTAAAACAGTATTTTGTTACCAATGTAAATATTCTCATTAAGCTTTCCTGAAATTGAATTTTGATTTTCTAATTTAAAATTCATATTGAGCAACCATATACAAAAGATATTAGCCAAATTAGAAATAAAAGTACAATTACAGAGATTTTACAGTATTATTACTCTTTAAGTGACCAATTAAATAAAATAATATTAAAGTAATGTAATAATTACTAAAAGTAGAAAATATAATGATTTCTCTGTTATAATTTATCAAAATCAGTTGTACTTTGTCAAATACAATCACTGAAAAAAATGAAAAATATATAAATACACATGCATTACAAAAAATATAATCATATTGCATAATTATGTTAGCGAAAATTTTTATCTGGTTTATTTTATGATGTAAAAATAAGGAAAATTTAATAAAGAGAATTGACACTTTCATTTGAAGAATTAATTTTTACATTTAATTAAAATATACAAGTTTATAGCAAAAATTCCACAAAAGTGTCTAAGAATATTTATCCTCAACACCAAAAAACTCCCAGATAAAATAGTTAGAAATTAGATTCTTGATTTGGCACACTTTGAGAGTAGAAACAATGACAACATTTAACAGTGATAAAGGGGGTAAAGAGCACTTTAATATCCAATATTGCTCAGTCCTGGGATTATGCACGTTTGTATATTAAAATAAATAAAACAAAGCTAAATTCTGAGGGTAACACGAGACAGAAAGTACCAGTAAAATAAATGGCAAAAAGAGTTCATGAGTAGCACAAATAAGACTTTGTCTCTGTTGATGGTATCTTTTCCAGTTTAATCTTTTCATGTTCATGGTAATCTAAGTGAGAGTCTGCTCTTGCACAAAAACATAACGCATTTAAAAAATTCTGTTCCTCTTGCTAGATGAAAGCAAAGCTATTCAGTATGTCATATTAAATAATTAGAAGACTGACAACAAAGTTTATCTTAGAGCATATTTTGTATCTGTCCTATTTCACATAACATGTTTAGATCAGAAATTGCCTTAATTATTGTCTTCCCCACACCAGATGCCTTCATTCACTGCTACTGTGTGTTATGCTTCTGGTTCTCAGTGCTTTTCTTAATTTGTTTCTCCACACTTTTATATTTTTTTGATTCAAGGTAGTACACAATTTAAGATAGTACTATTTTACGAAGCTTAAGTAATTCAACTAAGAAATAGTCATCGGCTATTTCTGAGTTAGTTCTGTATTTGCATTTTGGAGAATCAAAATAAGCAATATTACTGGACATGTAGATGGAGGTAAAATGTGCACATATATAACACAGTTTATGTTAGTAAAATAATATAAATGCCAAATTATATATATACATATATATTACATAATATGTAGCACATATATGCCATATATCATAATAAAAGGCCCTGAGGAAAAAACAGTAAAATTTTCACTGAAATTTTTAATGATAAGCCAAAAGGTGAGCTAAGTCAAACCCGAAAATTGCTATCAAAATGATGCACTAAGACTGTAGTACAATATGAGGGTTGTTTAACATCAAGTGATCAATTAATTTAAAACTGAGTTACATTTCTGATTACTGTTAAGGTTACTAGCTGAATATGTGGCCGGTATTACATCTTGATCCATTTGTGTGTATGCGTGCAAACGCCAAACTGCTGTGATGGTCTTGTACCGAACAATCAGGCATTGATTAATACAAATGGGAAATTAGATTTTCACTATTCACCATTTTTTAAATTGGAACAAATGCTGTAGTGCAGTTAATCTGTAGACCTCTGTGGAATCCAGCTTAAGAATTTGTGATTTCTTAGGTTTCTTTCCTGTTCAGTATCCTTCTATGTACTATGAAAGAAACTACCACTCAAAAAAGCACCTGAAAAATCTCTATCTCTTGCTCTGCTTTCTGTAATCACAGCCAAGACTCCACTGATGTCAAACCCTGCCATATATCATTTGAGCAATAGGTCTCAGAGAATTGCTCCAATTTGTTTCATAAGCAGACTGCTAGGACCAACGTGGCAACATGACATAGCGTGACTAAAATGGGACACAACATTTCCAATGTCATCCACAGAACAGATTAGAGATAGGATATGCAAATGAATCACATATGGGAATGCATAGCTGCCCAACCTCCCCATCAAATCAAATCACGACTTTTGCTGTTGTTAGATCTGGATCAGTGATTGCCAGATTCGCTTTATCATCTTCCAACTTTGAACAAATCAGTGAAAAGCAAAATGATTTCCAAGTTAATCATTTAAGATGCCTTGCTTCTAGTTTCTGCAACTTCCTCATACTGTCAACCTCTAACTAGAGCAAACTTGAAAAAAGTGATTGTTAAGGGAAAATGGAGCAAGCACTACCCAGAGATTGTCTCCTTACAGGTGTATTAATTCGAATAAATCCCATGCTTAGAAATGCCTCCACAGGCTAAAGGATATCAAACAAGAATTCAAAACATTCCATCACAGCACAGTAATAAGAAAGAAACACAAAGAAGAGGGTAGGAAGAGTGCCTCTCCCTCTACTCCAGGAAACATAGCATGGAGAAAGATGGTGTCTGATGGGAGAAACAGAGAAAAGCGAGAGGCTGTCTTTTATCTGGACAACGAATATGCCAGCAAAAGCAGTCCTGAGAATTCACCCATGAGTAACACCTTGGTGCATGGGGATGAGAATCCACGCATTCTGGTACCAAGCAGAAATCCATAGGAACTCTCAGGCAGATTCAGTCTCCAGTCTCTACCACTGCCAGCTGACTACAGTAGCATTGCTCTCTGGACTACCATTAGTGTCAGTACACATCAACAACTAAGAGTGTGCCCCTGCCGCACACCAACTCTGTGTTCACCCAACTCCATGCCAGCATGGTACTGCCCCAGCAGTCTCAGAGCTGGGGAATCCTTCAGGTTCACAATATTCACCAAAGTCTTGGACTGCAGGATCATGCCAGCTAGCCTTCTCAGGCTCTCTGGACAAGCTTGTAATTTTAGCACTTTACAGAGAAAGCAAATCTTTAAAACCTGGAATAAACACTTCATTTAATTTGTAAACATGACAGGTGGTCAAAGAGATCAAGAAGAACTGTGAAAACATGAAATCATCTGACAGACGAAATAAAGTGCCGTCAGCGAATGTGTCTAAAAAATAAAGATATATCTATTGCCTGACAAAGACTGCAAATAACTTTTTGTGAAACTTTAGCAAACTTCAAGAAAAGGCAGAATTACAATTCAATAAAATGAGGAAAACAATAAATTACGAGAATTAGAAATTTAATAGAACAGTTGAAATAAAAGTAAATAAACAAAAATTCTATAGTTTAAAAATACAGCAAACTAGTGATAACACAAGCAACAATGGCAGAATTTATTAACCAGAAAAAAAGAGTTTGTGATTATCAATACAGGTTGTGTGAAAACATACAGAGAACATAACAAAGAATGAAAGGAATTGAAGAAAGCTTGCAGTGTTAAACAGCGTATTAGGAGCAAATTTTCAAGTTATAGGAGTTCAAGAAAAAATAAAACTAAAGGAATAGAAAGCATAAAGAAATAAGAGCACAGAACTTCCTAAACTACCCAAAAGTTATACATATTCAAAAAGGTCATTGGCTTTTAATCATAGTCAAGCCTAATAATTTTAGTTCTTTAACATACTGTAACATTTCCACGAGTCAAAAACAAAGACAGTATTCTGAAATCAACAAGAGAAAAGAAGCAGATACACAGAGCAGTGAATACTTCCGCATAGACCTTACAGGCAAGCAGAAAATGAAATTGTGTCAAAGTGCTAAAGGAAAACAAACAAACAAACAAATTTTGAAATAAGAATATTGTTCCTGCAAATCTGTCATTCAGTTTTCCAAAGCAAGCAATAAACTGAGGGAAACCTTTACTATCTGACCTATCTTTCAAGAAATGTTGAAGAGAGTTATTCAAGACTAAAGAAAAGCATGCTGAGTAACAGGAAAACATCTAAAAGCAAAAAACTAGCAGTAAATGTAACTAGAGTCAAATGCAGAATTTCTAATACTACCATAGTAGTTTGTGTATCTTTCTTGTATACTTACGTTGAAGGTGAAAGGGCAAAGCAATTGAAAATAATGATGGCAATAATTTGTTAAGAATTTTGCAACATAAGAATGCAAGTGTGACATGAAGAATTCAAAATGTAGGGGAAGAAGTCAATTAAAACTGTAAAAGGGATCTGTGTGCATCCATTTGCTATTAAAGTTACCACCTTAAACGAGCTGTTAAAAGATGATTTTTGTAAAATTCATGATAACTAGAAAGCAAAAATTTATAGTGAATACACACAGAGAGACATCAAAATATACCATTAGAAAAGACAATTTAACAACAAACTAATGTAGTATTAGATGAAAGGAAACATAAACCCCTCCAAAACAATGAAATAGCAGTAGTATGAAGGTGATCAAAAATATCATGCATAAATTTTAAAAATATGATTCAGTAAATGGCACATTGCCTTTAGCTATCCTCAAAATACTTCCCCTTGCTTTGACCATGAGTATCTTATCCCTCTGTCACTTTCTGAAGCAGTTCTCCAAGTCCTCTTGTATTTATTAATGTTGTTGAGTGCTGTACAACTAAAAAAACTGGTAAAAAAGTATTTTGGTGTTTCCTCATCCACGTTATTCACCAGATCTGGCACCAAGTAACTTTTGGCTCTTCCTCTAAATCAAAATGTTCATGAAAGGTAAAGAGTTTGAATCCATTCAGAAGACCAAGGCAGCCTCCTTTGTGTGACTGGAGATTCTCGGGAATGAGTTTCCAGAACTGCTTCAGAAAATTCAGAGCACGGTGGGGAAAGCGCGCCCCAGGCAAGCAGCACTGCTTGAGGAGAATTAATAGCGATGTGGAACTTTTTCTATTGGACCTTACACTAGATCAATTTTTTTTTAATTTTGTCATTCAGTCACACCTCCTGAGTCTTTGGTTAACAACTAACCTTGACTACAAATGGATTAGAATTTCCAGTCAAAAGGCATAGAGTAAAAGAATGGGTAACGACACAAAATTCACCCGCACACTCCCTGTCACGGCACTTGGAAGAGGACACAGAGACGACGAGTAAAGATGGCAGGAAAAGATCTTTCCTATAAATGGAAACCAAATGAGAGTACGAGCAGCCATATTTGAGCCAGATTTTAAGTTCCAACCCGGTGTCTTTCCTTCTTTAGTCTCTCAGGCTTCCCCTCTTCATTTTCTTTGATTTGCCAGTGCAAGTGACTCCAGTGACTCCGCCTTAGGGAGCACGGAAGGCAGCCAGTCTGCTCCTGCTCAGTCAGGAGGCCTCTGCTCCACAATGGAAACGGAAGGAAATGCACGGAAGGGCCGGTCTCAAAGCCAGCGACCAGGATTCGGTATTCACACAAGAGTTTCGAGACAAAATTTAAAGATGTGCAAAATCATGTCCAATGACAAAATATACCTCAGTAGTCATTTATCACTATAAAATTGGCCTTTTAAAACCCATCAAAATATTATGAAACTCTTGGAATATAATTTTCTTGAAAGTACAGTATGGAAATATCTACGTAAATGGAGATTTCCTACAGGCAGTTTAAACATAAAAATTACATTCGTCCCCAGTATAACTTTTGAATGTATAATGGTAATTTTTCCTAATTCAAATCCTTTAGTCTTTATTTTACAACATAGTATAGTAAATAAAGATAACCTTCGGTCTTTCTTACTATTTTGTAATCTGAATGATTTTACCAAGAGCTGAAAAGAATGTCAGCACCCTTCACTGTGTTACACCATCCCCTACAGCACTCTCATATTTTAAAAGCATATTTGATGCTGCCTTAGCGTAGCTTTATTTGAACTTGGGATGCACGATTCTGTGCACAGATTCTATACACAGTGTAGTATATTCATTATATCCATAGTGAACGCAAACTCAAATTTTAGCACTTCTGTTCTTATCTATCTGAAAAATATTTAAAAATGCATCACTTGCCAAAAAATCACTTAAGAAAAATTGACATTAACATAAGGCACCTGCAAGAAAAGTTAGCTTTGAGAAAAAGGGACCTTTAAGAAAAAAGTACCTTCAAGAAAAATGTGGTATTAACATAAGGCAGCTGGCGTCCCACGTGGAGGCGGCCTTGCTTGGGCGTATTCGCCTCACTGCAGCTCACTAAGGCTGCACGCAGAGGACCAGGCTAGGAAATAAATCCTCTGAGCTTCCAGCTGTGACACAGATCAAGGCTGCCGCTGACTCCCGGGTTCACACCCTCCTGACGTGGGGAGGGCGCACACCGGGGCGCTGAGTCTGCTCTCCCGAGCTCGTCTTCGGACAGAATTGCTCCTCGTGGCTATTTTCCTCTTTAATCAGGCACATGACTTACACTCTAACATACAGATCAGATCTCCGTGGTCTATCTCCGTGCTCACTGAGGTCCTCTTATGAACATCTGGGAAAGAGTGAAAAGCACTTGAAAGCCTTTTAGAAAATATTTCTTCACAGTTCAGTCTTCTGTTACATATATGCGGTAGCTATACAACATTAAAGATGAAAAATCAAGGTTTCTAAGTTTAAGGACAATTTATTTGCATGTCCTTGATTGTTTCTATCCCAAATATACAAACTCAATTGTCATTGGAAAAAAATAGCAACAGGGTTATGAAAATCATCTGCATGGTTTAAAAATTATGTAAATATTTATATATTTTACTTTTAAGAAAATTGTATTCCAAGAGTTTCACAATATTTTGATGGTCTTTAAAAAGCCAATTTTATAGTGATGAATGACTACTAACGTATATTCTAGTGAAGAATTGGTATGTATTGCTTTCTGAATAACTGTAGTGATTTTTTGACTTTTAGTATTTGTAGCAGCCTAAAGAAATATGTATTCTATTCACTGTTATCAATCTCCATGTATTACTTGGGGATTTTGAGAAACATAAGTCTCTGGATAATTTTCTTGTCATTTAAAAACTATTAAAATTATAGTTATTCAAATGTCATTTTGAAACTCATTCACTTAAGTAGTTCTTTATACCACAAATAAATTGTTCTGTGCAATGAAGCAATGTCATTTATGGTGGCTCTATTGACTCAAAATCAGATTGATACACTACATTTTGCTAGCAAAACATTGACTTGAAATACTCCTATAAATGCATCCTATTTTCATCTTCAAAACACTTTGGGAAGTATATTCTCTGAATAATAAGCATGTGTGTATTGTGTAACCAAATATCACCAAGTAAATTTTATCTGTTGTAAATGTACAGCCTATTTGAGTAAAATTTCTCTTGGAAATAAAATAAAGATCCAGATTCTGTGCACTTTAACTAAATAAATATTTTGGAGTAAAGTTGGTATTCATTAATTTGTTGCAATCTTATAGCCTTGGAATTTATAATATTCATACTGACAATACCAAAACATAGAACAGAGGTTAAATCCCCTGTGGTAGGAATTAGCTGCTATACCTTTCATTTCAGCTTCTTTTTTTTCTCACATGGCAAGCAAAAGAAAACAAACGTTCATTATTGTTTCTTAAGTGTTGCTGTGACTCTAGTAAAAATTCTCATGAACATACCTGACTTCAAAATTTCCAAACCCATGCTTCTACATTGCTTTGCTTCTTAAATAATTGAAGATTTTTTCTCTTATATAGCTAGTCATGTCGCTTCCAAAGGAACTGTTTAGGATACTGTTTCCAAAGAAATTTTCTTCTGAATTTTAATTGCAAATATTTTATTATAAAGATGAACCATTTATTTTAAACTGAGAATTGAATTAAAAGTTATATCCTCTTATATTTGTAAACTTATTCCTAATATACAAGTAGGAATTTCCTTGTCACTATTTCAACTCCATTTAACATATTTTTTGTAAAATTAGAATGCATCCCAATGAAAGAACTTGCTTTATCTTCCAGCATTGCTGTCAATGTCTTTCTTGGGTAATTATGTGCAGGTATAATAATTATACAACATTTGGTACTACAGGATAAAATAATTTATTAAACTTTTAACCTTTGGTAGACATTCAAGTTTTTTTCTAGTGTTTGACTGTTACTAACACTGAATTAGATATTCTTAAAACAGTTATTCATATATTTTGTAACTGTCACTTTTTAATAACTAATGTATACATTTATGAACAAGTAACTCAGTGAAAATTCTCAATAAAATTAATTTTTTCAATACTATTTTTAACATGCCCCAAGAGAGTTTCTCTGTGACAAACTGAAAGTTCTAGTAGTCTGAGTGAACGTTCTGTTTAACACAGAAGCTGAGAGTTAATTCATGTCATCAATCATGTAATTTCAGTAATTAAAATTGACCACATTAGAACCAACTTCAAATTTAATTATTTTCAATGTAAATCAACCTTCATTTCTCTTCTTCTTTGCCATAATGAAAATTAGTTTCTGACTCTCTAGTGTAGAAATTTTAGAAAAATATAAAATGACTCCTTAAATTTTAATTTAAAATAAAAATAATTTTTCTAGTGTAAGTTGCATACAAATTGTGGGTCATATTTATATTAAAATTATTTTTCATCAGCAGTTCTCATTATGTATCCTGTACTTCTATTTTAAATTATTTATCTGATGTCCCCATTTTGGGAATAAGTCCAAAAATAAGGGTGGAGAAAGAGAAATAAACTGTTTAGTTTATGGAAACAGTTTGATTACATGGACCAAATTGTGTCCCACCAAAATTTACATGTCGAAGATCTAGTCTCCAATGTGACTATATTTGAAAATAAAGTTTTACTGAGGTAACTATGGTTAAACAAAGTTACAAGTTGTAATAGGACTGTGTAATAGGACTGGTGGTTTTGTAAGACCAGAAAGGCCTCTCTCTCTCCCTTTCTCGTCCCCATATGCATGCACCAAGGGGACACATGATGATCTAGAGAGAGAGCCACCCTCTGAAATCCAGGAAGAAAGGGCACAGCAGGATTCAGAGTTCTATTATAGTACCTCAAGTAGAATAAAATACATGTGCCCTGGTTATGCCAGGTGCTTGATCTGACTTCCTTTAGAGATAACTTTCCTGAGTTGTTCTGTCTGCCCTGCACTGCCTAGGTACTTCCTGTCTTTTTTCTCCTTCCCGCGCCAATGCTCTTGGGTAGAATCTCATGTAAAATGATTCAGAGCCTACATTCCTATCATTATTACCATTCCACCTGGTTTCTAAGCTTCATGCAACTTTGACTTACGTGGTGTTCAGAAATAGTTATTTTCTCAGAGCAATTCTTCACTGTGGCCTGTGGTGTCTACCACTGTAATTTTTTTTTTTTCAGACCTAAATCAGGTACAATTCTAAAATCAACTTTTAAATACAAAGAGCACTTATCGATCTCTAGGAGACTTGATGGTCTTGTCTTCCTGTGAAGTACGTATGCTACCCAAAACTCAAGAATCCTTACTCTGTTAATTTTAGGATGGTCATTTAACTTAGTCTGCCAAAGAAATGTGAATGGAAATAATGGAAGATGTTACAAAGGGGGAGATTTAAGAATCGTGGATCAGTTCAGTGCCCTGACTACACTACTTTTCTGAGGTCTGTGTACCATTTTCCTTTTAGATCAAAACTAAGAAGTTTTTTGATAGCTCTGACAGATTTGTTACTGGGAACCTGAATTTCCATGACCCTGCTTTTCACTTTATTGGTCCTCATTCCTGTGTGCCCTTGATGAGTGAAATCAGTCAGGGTACACAGAATTTGCAGAATTGCAGAGAGGATTTATTTTAAAATAGTTACAACCTCAATCGAGAAGGAAGGCAGTACCACAAAGGTATCTGCACTGAAACTGAGTTTACGTAAAGTTTTATACACACAAAAGTTACACCCAGCGTTTGAAGAACTGTTAGTTGTAATGCTTATCAACATTTTTATTAGAAGCCACATCAGAACTGCAAAGTACTTTCCTGTTCTTTCTACCTTGTTGGTGTTTTCTCAGGGTTTTGAAGTAAATGAGGAATTTATGAAAGAAAATTTGAGAAAGATAAGGTTTAAATTTAAACCAGGTTTTAGCCGAAGGAAGATATGATTGGCTGGTAGGATATGACAACCAGGGGTACAGTATGCTTTGTTCTGAAGTTAGATGGCCGGCTCACCAGGTATTGGAAGAAATGTGCACAATGCATAATCTTAAGATCTTGTTGTGCATTGTGGGATTGCTTTGGTTCTGACACCTAATAAATGGTTATAAATATATTAAATATTGAAAATATTCTGTAATTAAGTGGTTATGCATGCTATTTTGAAATCCTACACCCATCATCCCTCAAGTCTGCTAATGTCTCACTGTCTGCCTGATCACTGGATTATAGATTACAGAGAGGAAGAAAGAAGGAAGTTTTGCTTTCTAATAAAGAAAAAAATCCCAAGAAAAGCAAATAAAGTGTTAAATAATATGGAAACTATTTCTGAGAAAGGGGGAACACGAAGACATGATAAATATTCTCAGAACATCTTCCCCCATTATTAGGAGATGTGATTATATTATCTATGTTCTAAAAATACATTTTGAATTTTGTATTGGAAAATATAATGAGCTCATTTCTATTTACCACCTCCTTCCCTGCTAATTTTGTTGAAAGAAGATGAATTGAGAATCTGATGGAGTCAGAATATGGGCACATGATAGGCTAAGCTGGCTCATGGGACAAGCGAGGGTCAACTCTTATGGTTATAAGGAATGGTCCAGATGCCTTTTTCCAGAATACGATTCTCTGAGCTCCTTTTTCACTTTCAGACACAAATCAATGAGCTGAATGAGAGTCTGTGTTTCTAGGTAAATTGACAAGCGATTTGCCTCCATATATTCTAGGAATCATGCCTTATGTGGAAGTCCTTGACTATAAGAACGATGCTATTAGAATAGAAATTACGGCATTTAATCTAACACATTGAATCAGGATACTACAACTTGGTACTTAGGTGAAATAATTGATAGACAGTAATGCAATACTTTCCTTTCCTGTTGCACCATATGTATATTGCCTAGAATTCTTAAGGTTTATTTATTTCAAATAGAATTCATTTTAAAGGAATTTAAATTGACTGAAAATTTGTCAAACTGTTCATTTTGTTTCCCTAAACCCCACACCCATCTTCTCCTGCAGTTAAATCTTACATGTGTAAAATCAATGAAATGATACTGGTATGTTACTATTAACTAAGAAACACAGTTAATTCAGATTCCTGTAGTTTTTACTTAAAGTCCACTAGTTCCAGTAACCCTTTGAAGATACTGTGTTATGTTTATTTAAGAAATCCTTCTTGGTTGTGACAGTTTACCTTTCTTGTATTTTATTACTTAACAATCTTGAGTACTGGTTAGATACTTCTTTTGGAACTTCTCTAAATTAGGATTTTTCTATAGGTCTCTCATATTAGACTTGAGTTTTGAGCAAGAAGTCAACTGAAATAATGTGTTCTTCTCATAAAATCAAGCATACATATTTTAACATCACTGATCACTTTTGATCTTGATCTTGATCTCCTAACGGGAATTTCTCAATAGTAAAGATTTTTATTTCTATACTTTATGAAATTATTTACTAAGAGCATCTCAACACCAGGTAGAGAGGAAAAACACTGCTTTATTTAATTTGTTGTTCTAATTTGTACATTTGGTAAATGGGAGCTCTTTAATTTGAATTCTGTGCCCCTTTGACTTATTTCCCTCAATCTCTATGTGAATGTCTGTGTGTGTGTTGTCTCTTTGTATACCACAAGATGCTTCAAGTTTGTATCATATATGACCCACCTAGTCCTAGAAAGATTATCTTTTCCAAAGAGCCAGATCCTCTGGAGCTGGAAGAGGATATTAAAAATCTAGTTATAGGGTTGACGATGTAACACAGTGGACGAGGTTTCCTATCATGGGTAATGTCCTGAGCTCAAACTCAAGCATCATATAATAAATGATAGAATAAAAGATAGATAATAGATAGATAGATAGATAGATACATGCATGTATAGGATCTAGATGTGCTTGTTGCTACTGTGGTTCCATTACTTGTATGAACTATCAACAGTTGAAGAAGAAATATGTGTGTGCATACTATTCCACAGGGACCTCTGTCTATAAATATTACTGTAAGCAGTCCTTTAAAACAGTGTCAAGGTAAACATTAATTTATAAAAAGTTTTGGCACAGTGTTTGTACTTGTTATTATTTTAATATACATGGAATCAGTGATAATGGTTCCTCTGTCATTTCTATTATCAACTTCTGTATATTTTTTTCTTTTGTGAAAAGTACTGTCAGTAGCATTATCAATTTTATTAGTCTTTTCAGAAACTAGCTTTTCACAAAAGGATTTTTTTCTATGATTTCCTACCTTCGATTTTAACAATTTCTGACCTTTTTAAAAATTATTTCTCTTTTTCCTGCTTGCTTTAGGCTTAAATTTTTCTTGATTTTCCTCGTTTGTAAAGGTTAAAAGTTAGAATTACTTCTTTTCCAATATTTGTATTTAGTAATATAAATTTCCATGTCTACCAGTCATGAAGACATGATTGTTGATTCTTTTTTTTTTAATTTAAGAGGAAATGGACACAGAAGAGAAATAAAAAGCAAAAGAGACAAACAACAACAACAAATCCGATACGATAACATTATAGCTTTATAAAATGAGATGGTTGGAACTTGACAGTAGTTGTAATATTGCGTATAGTTGTCTTCAAAGGGATTGTTTAGATTAACAGATATAGACCTGCAAAGTTGATCAAATCATTTGAGTATTAACTGTTCTTTTTCAACAGCTAATGCATTTAGTAATACAGTCATTTTAAGTATCTTATGTATACGTTTTTATTAATTTATGTCTTTTTCCTTTTCCCTTCCTTCTTTCCTCCTTTCTCCTTGCAATACCTCTTGCTGTCTTTAAAATAACTTCCCATATCATCAGGCCTAGTACTTTCCAAACATGGGAACAGGAAGTGACTTTCAGATAAGTGAAGCATATAGAACTCCAGCTAAACATAACCAAAATATACCTATACCCAGACATATAATAATCAAGATCCCAGAAATTCTACACAAAAACAGACTATTAAAAGCTGTTAGAGAGAAAAAACAGATCACCTACAAAGGAAAACCCATCAGAATCATGAGACTTCTCAACACAATCCATCAGGTCCAGAAGGGCTTGGAGCAAAGTATTTCAAGCTCTGAAAGAAAACAACTTCCAACCCAGATTGATGTACCCTGCAAAACTATCTTTCAAAATCAACGGAGAAACAAGATACTTCCATGACAAAGAACAACTAAAGGAATTTATAACAACCAAGCCAACCCTACAAAGAATACTGAAGGACATTTTAGAGAGAGATAAAAAAAGTCCACGGCTCCAGAAACTGTGGCAGAGAGATCTCACCAAGCAGGGCAGACAATTGAATAATCCATCATTGGGATTTGATTGTCGATTCTTTGCAGTGAAAATCTAGGAGAGAAGTGGAATTCATGGAAGTAATGCCCATAAGGACGTGAGGAGTTTCCTATAGCTTTAGTCCCAGCTGCTGCTGCTCCAACCTGAGTCTACACTGAGTTTCCTGAGAGTTATCAAAAGTGCAATTAAAATCTTCCTACTAACTTAGGATTCCAGGATATTTGGTTCCAGTAACTTGACATCATTTGAAACATTACCTTTTCAGCTATCAACTGAGACTGTGAAGTAGAAGTTTTTAATGGGATTTCAGTTCTCTGATCAGCCCAAGAAAAGCCCTTAACTTTTTTCCAGCTTTTCAAAGTATGGGACTGACATCCTCTTTTTGCTTATTGTAGGTGAACAAAAAAACCTCTTTTACTTCTCATATGGAAGTACAAGACAAGTATCACCTTTATTTAATGTGCCTGAGAAAGTGTTATCCCAAGATGCAGCGCAACAAGTCTGTTTATCAAAATTGCTTCATGTGCTTGCATCCGCCCAGAGACTCCACAGACTCCACAGCTGAGTCAGCTCTGCTGCTGGCCCTGCTTCTTGTCTTGGGAGGCGGTGCTTATATTTGAAGACTTCTATCATTAGGTGTTAGCCCAGATTTCTACTAGTTTGTACTTGGGCCATCGCGGGATCTTCGTGAACTTTCCTGTGGATTAATTTCTCACATCTCAGCTCCCTTCCTGGTTGGTGATATTCCTGTCGTCTCTTGCCAAAGTTCCTTAAATAAAGCAGCTCACGGGCTTTGAGATTTTTCTAAAAGCCAATGTCATAGTTTCCTAGGGTAACTCTCTGAGATTCCCAGAATTTCTCCCGAATTTGATGAAATCATCAATTCCTCAGGGGTCTTGTCCTTAGTACTGTACAAGTCAAACTATTCATATATTGTCTCTTCTATGCTAGGAAAGTTAACTATCAGTAAAGAATTCCACACCCACTGTAGTTCCATGTGTTAGCTGATGAATACACATTTTATTTTTTGCTCTAGTTTTTTCTTTCCTTTGCATCTACACACATCTAAGTTTTAAGTTGAAATGAGTAAGAGTGACCCCCTCTGGTGCCATTGCCAACTCTTGGATAATATAGGAGATTTCTGTTTATCCTTTCAAAAAAGTTTTGCATTTATCTAAATAAATCATTGACAGTGATACTTTTCTTTTTTTCTTTCTTACTGAATAATACATATGAATTTCAGTCATGTAATATTCATTATTGTACATACTGTAATAACAGCAATGATATGGGTAACAGACCCAAGAGTATCAGTTCATTTTATGCTTCATTTAGTAAGTAATACATGTGCTGGTAGATTTGTACTTCTTAAAAAATCCTTTTACAGTTTCTGGGTTTCTAATGTACAACAGTGTACCATGAGAAATGTCTTGTTGAAAGAATGATAATTGAATTTTTTATATGCTTATCTTTCTTGGGAAATAGATAAATTAAAAAGCAAATGTTTCCAACTATTTAAATGTTGAAAACACAACTGTAAACTGAGTTTTGAATGATAGAGAGTATTTGAAGCTAATAGCAGAATTGTATATTGTGCATAGAGGATGACTATCATGTGATTTGATGAAATCGTAGGTGCTTTTTAATATGATATATTGTCTGAAAATATTTTAAAAATTATTCCTGTGTTATGTAACCTACTGAATAAAACACAGTCTAATCTTCAGAAAATGTAATATATAAAATGAAATTTTTAGCATTATGTGTCATCTTATTCTGAGAAGTTTCTCAGATATTAGAGGACCTGTGATTTGGTAGAAAATGGACTTTGAAGTTGTCTTATATCACTGATCAGAAAATGTGAGCATTCAGGGCAAAAAATTAAGCATGTTTTAAAATTGAAAATATTTAATACCTATGTGTGTACAGTCTTAATAATTATGTCACTTTTAAAATTCTGGAAAATTCTTTTTTTGCAGAATACAATAAAAATGCAAAGCAACAAATTAATGTTTCTTTCACTGTTAATTTGCTGTTCCTATATCCTGACATTATTATTACATTAAGGTAGGCTATTTTATGTTAGGAAAGCAGTGCCCAAATCTCAGAAACAACACAAAAACTGTTCTTTCATTCTTTTTTGCTTTCTCCTTCTACTTTCACTCACAATTATTAGTTTTTATCCTCCTTTCCTCCCTCCATCTCTCCCTGCAGACCTCCCTCCCTCTCCTTTCTCCTTCATCCCTCACTTTCCCTTTTCCTTCTTCAGGTTTTTTGTTTCTGTTTCTGTTTCTCTTTCCCTTCCTCTTTCTCTTTTTCTTTCTCTTTCTGTCTCTCTCTTTCTCTCTATCATTTTTGTACTTCCTCTCTTCTCTAGACTTTCAGAAAGCTAGCCCATGAAGGCTCCAACTTGATGAATGTTGCCATTCTAACAAAAGTAATTGCAGAATACATGGTGAGTCAAGTTGACTTTTAATGATTTTCTGACAAATATGCTTAACATGTCTGTTCATTTTTCTTCAACCAAAACAACTTTTTGAGTCTTCCAACTCCAAGCATACAGAACAATGGGATCCAACTATGTTAAAAACTGATAGCCAGAAATATTTGTGAACTGCCAAGTGACTACAAGATTTGTGTAAAAGTAACCACATATTAGTTTTTTCCTCATATTTCACAACTTAGCCAATAAAGCAAATTAAAAGAAAGAATAATCTGCTTCCATCATACCCAAGTGCCTCACACCATAGCTGAAAAGACAAATTCGCATTCAACATCTGCTGTTCCATTGTGAAAAGGCAGGTACACACGACTATGCTCACCCACTCTGAATGCAGAAGCTCCCTCTTCGACTGTCTTAACTGAGGTAGAACCTTTTCTTAAACTGTACTACTCATTCATCTTTTCCCAGAGCGTTGTAGCAGTCTGAGTTCTTTCACTTCTACTGTTTCTTTTATTTTCTTCTTTTTTTAGGGGGGAATCCTTAAAAGTCACTTTACAAAACTGAATTTTTAATGAATGCTTGGTCACAGTTAAAATTGTCTTATTTTATGTGGGGAAATAACCTTCATACATTTTCCTTTATCTATAATTACACGCTAAAACAATCTTAGACACGTCTATTACCTATGTTGCATAATTTAAATTTTAAAATTATCCTGTGATTAGTGGCAGATATCTGAAAATACTTCAAATTTTTATTTTTAATAGTTAGTGGTTGAGATAAATTAAATTCTAACTGTACTATTTTATTTTATGCAAATTTAAATTTTATAATACCATTATAATTTTATACAATAAAATGGTCAGAGGAAAGATGCACACTTTATTAGAAATAATAAAGAGTTTTACCATTTTAAAGGCTTACATTTACATTTTGGATTCACAAAACTTACTGTTTTGAAAAAATTTACTTTGTGTAACTGAAGCTAATTATATGTATTTTCTCCATCTAATTTTTTATGTAGCCCAGGCTGGCTTTGACCTCGTGGTGATTTTCCTGTCTCAGCCTTCTGAGTGCTGAATTACAGGTATGCACCAACATGCCTGGCTTAAATTGAGTATTTTATTTGAATAAATATAAGTATAATAGGAGCAAAGCACCATTTGTTATTTATGTCACCATTCACTATTTAATATTATATGCTCATTAAATCCAGTGGCTATGAAATTTTAAATATATTTGTTTAAAAAAATCAAAATCCAGTAAGTTAGCACATTTGTCCATGATTCTTTATCACTTATTCACATATATTTATATAAAAGCATGGATTAACAGATACAATGGATACTGGAAATTTGGATAAACAAAATAGTAACTATTTATGAACCACCAATTATGTATTAGGCACTATTTTATGTGTTGTTGAGTGAATTAAAAGCAAAATAATGACAAGTAAATTTTTACAGAATTTACATTGTAAGATAAAACACTGACTGTGTCTACCTATTGAATCAAGAGCAAGAAAAGCGAATGGTTCCTTACATCATTCGGGATTCAGCTTGACTGAGACCCTGGTGTCAGAGCTCTGCAGTTGCCAGTTTCTGGTCAACATTGGTTCCAACAAACATATAGAGTCTGAACAAATATAAATAGCTGTCTTGTCCCATGTGCCTGAAAATTTGTTTTGCTAATGTTAATTATGAATATCCTAAAGAGTAAATGTTTTCTCATGCTTAGATTTCTCCTTAATTCATAATGTGGTATTTATGAGAAGGGTGTTCTGATAATTCACTTTGGAGAAAGTTTTATCCACATCATTTGTTTTACCAAATTAATTATTCTACTATTATTTAGTGCTGGACCCTTTCTTCTCAAAGGTTCTACTGGATTCTACTGGATTCCTACAAGTAGTTATCCAAAATTTATGTGCCCTTAGGCTCATGTATTTATTTATGTACTTGGCTAAAAGTCATCATTTTAAACTGCAGAAAATAACCACTTTCCTCATAAGCTACTCAGATATACTCTATCACTCTATGCCAATATTTTATTTACTGTGTACAACATGTCAACCACCTTCTAAATTAAAAAACTGAGTTTTTCTTAACTTCACTTATAGAAAATGTTCCATATAATTTATATAGAGTCAATGAAATGATCATTTAAAAGCCGAGAATAAAAATTCAATTTCTGCAAAAATTGAAAAACAATGTGATATATAGGTATTATCTGATAGTTATCCAGATTATCATACTATCCCACTTGATTTTTTGTATTGTAGTATTTTGATTTTACAAAAGATACTCAAAGCTTTTTGCCAAAACTTTTGATTAGACTCTTTGAAGTATTTTAGAGTGATGTAGGAGAATAAATTTTGCACAGTATAAAGTAAGTTATCAGAAATCAATCAATTTCTTGAATATCTATCACAATTTTCAAAGTAGCAAGAAATGTGTTCCTCACATTCAATAATGTTCAGTTTCATTAATATATAAAGTATTACATTTATGTATGTATCTTAATATTTAATAGGAGAGGACCGCCATTGAGAAAACATCCTTAATGTTTACATATAATCATGAGAGAAACGGGTGGAATATTCAGCTCAGCAGAGGGGAGGCTCTCATGAATGACAATCCAGTTCCATACCAAAGCATGCTTCTTAGTTAAGCCCAATAACACATTTCATTGAATCAGAAGAAGTTATGAGTTACCCATAAAAATAAGTACAAAATTTACTCTACAGTTCAATTTAATGTGTTACATTATTTCTCATGAACTTTGCTGTCTGACATTTCTAGGGTAGTTTCTAATTTGTGTTCTTCAGAAAGCACTATTTCAAGCAACTTTTGTAGAAGATATTATTTCCAAAGGAAATCAACAGCTCTTAAAATGTGGCCATTTTTTGGAGCAGGGGTGATACCTGGGTTATAAAATTTGTTTTCCTCACTGACCTCTTCTTATCCTAATTTATAAAATCAGAATAAAGTGCATTGTCTTCTGTTTTTCTACGTAACACTTATAACTCCCATTTCCCTTATAGGTATAGTATTAAGAAAGAAACAAAAATGGAATTTGAGATCAGGCAGCACTAATTTTCATTTCATGAGTCAGGGTTGATTATTGCACAGAGCCTTGCGCTACTTCTACCCTATCACACACGAGGGACCCAGCTCCTCTCACTGTTCCAACACCGCGCAGGCCCCGGCCAGCTCTCCTCATCAGGGTGCCGCCCCAGAGTCCAGAAAACACGCGAGGTATTTTCACCGGTAAGAAATCTCATTCAGAGATTCGAAAGCTTACCGTAGTAACTGCAAGAAAAGTAGAGCAGGCTGAGGGTTGACTGGCCCTACGTGAGTCACTGCGGTGACGCAGGTCCAGTTGGGAGTAATTTGAGTACAGCTGGACAACGAGCAGAGGGCACCGGCCATCCAGAGAGATGACGAGTCAGACATGGGTGTCACCAGGCCTGACTTTTTGCTTTCTCTTTCTTTCCTTTCCTTCCTTTTTGCTTTATTTCTCCAGTACTGAAGGTTGAAAATAGGACCTTTGTACTGAGTTACATCTTCAGCTCTTCGTTACACACACACACGTGCACACGTACACACATATATACTTTCTTTGAGACAGGGCTTTGCTAAATCACACTATTTCCTAGGGTAGGATTGAATATGGGATTCTCCGATCCTGTCCCTGTCCCCCAGAGTGCTGGGATAAAACCTGAAAACGCACTATGGGATTTTCCTGCAGGAAACCACACGGAAGCAAGACCGAAGGCAGCGTGAGGATTGCAGGAAGATCACCTGTGCATAACTCTTGCCAGGTGCAGTGCCTTCTTTAGAGCTCTGTCTCAACGGGAATCTGGGGATGTCCCCTATCCCTCCATCCTGCAGGGGATGCCCACAAAAATACTTGGGTTTATTTACTTTTTTACATCAGCTAGAGGTTCATGGTAAGATTTTTTTTTCCATTTCACAAATAAACATTCATTAGCAGTTTAATAATCCACCTTAATTCAACACAGTAAACTCTTTCGTATCAAATGGAATCAGTCTTTCACCCTGCCCTATCTTTAGGTTGATTTTACCAAGGTCTCTTGCAATGACAAAGTACACAGACCTCAGTGTTTATCTCACTGAACTTCTCAGCAAGACTAAACAGCGTGACCTTTCCTTCTCATGGATAAAAGCAGTGAACAAACTTCCTTTAACTTCTTTTTTTATTATCAGCTTGACCTCTGTAACACCACACTCACAGTATTTTTCTTTTATTTTTACACTTTTTTAGTCTCTTTCTTCAGTTACTCCTATAATATTTGGTTTCTGGATGGTGAAATTTTTCAAAGTATAGAACTTTGACTTTTCCTTTGTATATTTACTTACTCCCTGAGTGAGCATCCTACCACGCAATTTTAATACCATCCTTTCCAAATTTAAACCTCCACACTGTTTCTCTCCGTTGAATTTCCAGCTCATGTATTCCAGCTGCCTACACTTGGATGTTTAATAATCACCACCGGCTTAATATTTCCTCTACCAACTCCAGATCAAAACTAAATCTGGAGAGACATTTTTCCACTCACTGTCAGACATTCAGAAAATACTGTAATGACTTTTCTTGTTCATGGAACTATCACCTCTCTATGTTTATCTGAGAATTGGTTCATCGTAGATTCATGCATAGGGTAATACTTCCTCTCCCTAAGTTGGATCATATTTGCTAGGTGAGAATCTCTAACTAGGCTCCTATTTCCAGCCATAAAGGTATCCAGAGCCACTGAAATTGACTGTGCACAGGGTGACTGGAAGGAAAAATAAAAATGAGGGCTGCTTTCCTCATTCTGCATTTTACTCTTTGACTGTTTTCCACTTAACTGTCATTTTCCTTTCTACTATGTCCATGTTTTCAAGTATCCAAAGTCCAAAAACCTGTGTGGAAAATTTGCCCCAAGCAAGTACATTCATGTTGCTATTATACTAGTAATTTATTTGAATCATTGTTTTGGTTAACATGAGGTTAAACAAAGACAGTGACTCACGGGTTTTAATGAGAGGAGAGATGAAGGAAAGCACAGATGGACACTTGAAATGTAACTATCATGCACTTTCACAACTATCTTTAGCTGTTGTCACTGCTTCTACTCTTAATTCAGTACAATCCGGTCTCACATAAAGATTATTTTAAGCTTTTGCTAGCTTGAGTTCTGCCGCATCACGCTTCTCCATTCTGATGCCACCTGACCTAAGCATAAAATTAAATTGATCTGATCTGATCCTGTTTCTACTGCTCTGACCTGCTACTACCATTTCTCCATCTACCTACAGCTGCTTATTCTTTTAAGCAAACCTATTCCTCTTGCTCAGTCTTTGTACCTGTCAGTCCTTCTGCTTGGAGCATTTCCTTTAGGTAGAAACAGGTCTTTTTTCTTTATTTTCTCAGGTGTGTTTTCAAATGCCACCACGGGACAGATGTGCTCCCTACACACGATCCTTTTCCGCAAATACTGAGAAATATTATGGTCTGAATACAAATCTATGCTTTTCGTCATAGCATTTAGTGCAACTTCATTTCTTAGAATATTTTCAATGAGACAGAAGGATGGTGAGGCTCCGACCGCTGGACACATGCGACACTCTGATGTGATTCATGTCTAAGGACCTAAGTTTTCTGCTTTATGTGACTGAAGTTACAAAATTTTCACCTTGATAAGATTTTTATGAAGTTTAAATGACTTAATAAGTTCAAATAAAATCAGAACGATACCAGACATATTTTCTGTATTCAATAAATGTGAGTTCACCTTGCCATGTGTTGCTTTCACTAACATATTCCCCCCAAGCTCTCGGCGGGGGTCACTTGCTCTGTTTCACTTACCATTGCTTACAGGAGTAGGTGTTGAAGATAAATTTAGTTGTTTTCAAGTTGAAGAAGTTTTTGGTGATTAATGAAACACAGCTACACAAACTGCACTGCATGAATTCACCATACTTTCTCAAAGATATTGTCTACAGGCAGTGCCACTTTCCACGGGCAATGAGCAAAGTAAATGACATTCTTAGAAAGAGGGGGAGGCATACGATGGTTAGGCATACGATCTCAGTAAGTGCTACGTGTATTAAGGGGAGGCTGCCTAGCTGAAAAATAATCTCACCTGTTGAACTTTTTATATCTAAAACTGAAGTCTAAAACAGAACCACACAGCAGAGACTAAACAGAAGCATAGATAAAGCTAACATACATGGACCTTCTGTATTATTCCAGTGAAACACCAAGAAAGTTCTATATATGAGATTAAGATAATGAACAAATGTATATTTACAAAAAAGGCTTAAAACATTCAAATATAAACTGACAAGATGATCAATAGGCTGCATAGAAGATACTATCTTAAGAGTGAATACAGTTATTTGTAGGAAACAAATCATAATTAAATAAGTTTATAAGACCAAAATCATCAGTTTTAATGAAGGAAATTAATTTTCTTATAAATATGTTAGGTTTTCAGAAAAGCAGGTGTGATTCCATTTGCATCTAGTCCCAAATAATTCTACAAAAATAACCTTGAATGATATATTTTGGTGGTGGTAATAGTTGATGTTTGGTTCTATTGAATAGTTTCACTGATATCAATGAAATTTCATAAGAAAAGGGGTTTCTATAACCAATTACATACAAAGGATAGTGATAATGTTTATCAGATTTTGTGATAAAATAATCATAAATTGAATGTGAGATTTAAAAGTAAAGCTTTAGTTCTAATTGTTGCATGTTTTCTTTCCAGAAGACCCACTTGTACGGAGTTTGGGTAAAGCAAAACCTTCAACACCAAACACCAGATATTGCACAAGCTATGCATATGTTTTACAGAAGTCATTAGCAATAATTTTTACTGTTAAATCTTGACTTAACTGTATGAAAGTATTCCTACATTTTAAACTGTTTTCCAAACAATCCAAGCAAGGATAACGATCACAGAAAGTTAAAAGAAAGATGGAATTCTCATAAATCTATGAGTCCTATTAGTCCAACCAAATCTTCTTTGATATATGTTTTCACAGAATGAAAATATGGTCACCCATGAGTATAATGATAATTTTTTTGTTTGTTTGGTTTTTTACCAGGGATAGAACTCACAACCTGGCGCCTGCCAGGCAGGTGCTTACACCACTGAGCTAAATCCCCAGCATGACAAAATTGTTCTATCACAAACATCTTAAACTGTCTCAATTTGCAAGCAGTGATCATCTCCGTTCTAAATTTTCCATATAGATTTTTTCTTCACTTTAATCAGGTATCATAATTACTACCCGGTATATTTACGGGTAATTTTTTTCCTCCCAACCAGATGTTACTTACAGAGATGGCAGGAGTCCTGTGGTATTTGTCATCCTACTATCAGAATTCAACAAGAAGGTTAGCATAAATTATCCACAGAATACACGTTAATTGGACTTGAGGTTTGTGTGGGTTTTTTGTTTTATTTTGTTTTGCTTTTGGTTTGAGCCTAGGTCTCACTATGTAGTCTAGTCAGACTGTTTTCAAATTAGCAGTGATTCTCCTGTCTCAGTCTCTTGTGTTCTGGGATTAAAGGCTTAAACCTCTACATCCAGTTTTAGGTGTGAATGTAAAAAAAAAGCAAAAAACTGGGAATTGAACTCAGGACCTCATGCTTCCCAGGCAGGCATTGTGCTGCTGAGTTATATCCCTGGCCCTAGACTTGAATCTCAAATTGAATGTAAAAGGAAATATACAATACATGATAATGAAATATGGTGAATGTCCAGATTTTAAAAAATGTATTGCAATGAAAGACACATTGCCATGAACCCCCCTCAGAATAGTGTTCTTGCTTTAATTATCCCGTAGTTCTTGCAGCTTGTTGAAACAATTCTTGAATCTTTTTGCTTTGTTTTAAATAATTAACTTTACTGGTATACTTTAGATACAAATAATAGTCACATTCATCATAGGAAATACAAATTATGTAATGTATATATATTTTTGTCTTTTTGAGACAGTGTCTTGCTATTACAGTTCAGGCTGACCGTGAAGACACTGTAGCCCAGGCTGGTCTAAAACTTGCATTGACCCTTCTGCCTCCGCCTCCTGAGTGCTGGGATTATAGGTGTGCACACCATGCCCAGTGTACATGATCTATCTTGATTCATTCTTTCCCCCTCCCTTCAAGGTCCTCCTCTCCTTATTTACAAAAAGTTTTGTTTCCGTTTTTTCTTTTTTTAAATCTTTTTTCCCCTTCCTTCTTCCCTCACTCTCCCCAGCTCCTCTTCCCATTGAACATTTCCTTACTATTTCACAATATCTATTAAACATTTTGATCCTTATTTACACTTTCAGTTTCTCACACCAGAGAAACAATTCAGTATTTACACGTGTGTCTGATTTACTTCGCTTCATGTGGTCTCAAAGGTACATGCATTTACCTAACAATGTTTCAAGTTTATTTTTCCTTATGGCTGAGCAGTACTCCACTGTATAAAAAGCTATGCACAGTGGCGGGGAAGAGGGCCCTGCACAGAACGGAGAGGAGCTGATAAGGGCAGATACTGCACTTGCTCTTAGCCCAAACAGAGGAAGAGATTCAAAAGGAAGAATCAACATGACTGGATAGAAGAGGAGTTACATTGGAATACACAAAGGAAATCAATGAAAAACACAGGTAATTGGAAGAAAGGGAGGAGCATACATCCTGATGCCAAAATCAGTGTGAAATAAAAGTTTTGCAAATCAAATAAGCATAGGCATAGCACTTTATAAAATGGAATTCTTTTCCTGAGTGTCTTTTGCACTGTCATGGTTGCCTTTGTGTCCTGAATTGATTCAAAATGTTTACCTTTCCTGGTCACTTCGACTTTAAATAAGAGCTGGAAGTCACAGGGGGCCAGATCTAGCGAATCAGGTGCATGAGGATACAGTGTAATGTATTCGCCTGTTTGCCCTTCTGTTGGATGTCACACAGGAGCAAAATTCATCACGTGTTTTGATCACACTTTATGAAGATACTCGGGAAAGAGTGCTTCCAGCACCACAGCAAATACCAAGATAAGTGTGTTTAAAGTGAGATCATTTGGGGAAGAATTAATAGTGTTGTGTCTTTTAATATAATCTTTTAAATTGTTCACTCTATGGTATATTATGATCATACCTTGTGTTGTAGAAGTCAGATTATATGAAATTGAAATTCTTGTTTGCTTAATATAATGAACCAGTCATATTTATAGTTGACATTTAGTAACATCACACAGCTACATAATTATAGAGCAGAGTTTTAGTGTACAAAAATTGCAACTCAACACAAATCCTAACACAAAGATGAAGAAAAGGAAATTCCAACTCCCCTAAATAAATTGCTTTCTATGAGCTGACAGAGAACTATTTATATCTTTGATTCTTTTCTTCTTTCTCATCATAAACACATTCAGTCCAATCTCAGTTGTTTATTTAATTGTCAGATTTTATAAAAAAGTTGCCCTAGTCTCCACAAACTTTCAATTTCTCCTTGCAAATGAAGACAGTTGGATTTTGCAAATGTCGAACTAAGAAAATTCAGCAGAGCTATCGGTTCTTAGAGAACAATGTTGCAGAATATCCAATTATTATTTTCTGACTTCTTCTCCCAGGGAATGTTAATCTGAGCTCCTTTTTGACTTCAGTAACGATATAGATCCATCAAACTGATGAGAAAAATGTCAGCTTCGCTTTTAAAAGTGTGTTTGAACTGTATATTAATTTTATTATAATTTCAATGCAGACATGTTTTACTTCCTTCATTAGATTGATTCCTAGGTATTTCATTTTTTAGATACTATTGTGAAGGGTGTTGTTTCCTTAATTTCTTTCTCAGTGTGTGTGTTATTCATGATCAGGAAGGCTATTGTTTTCTGAATGCTCACTACTATCCAGCTATGCTTCTGAATTTGTTTATTAAATCTACAAGTCTTTTGGTTGACTTCTTGGGGTCTTTTTAAAGCATCATCTCACCTGCAAATAATGATAATTTAACTGCTTCCTTTCTTTTCTGTATCTCTTTTATTTCTTTTCACTAATTAACCTGCCTAATGTTTCCAGAACTATATTGAATGAGTGGTGACAGAGGATATTTTTGTCTTTTCCTGATTTCAGTGTAAAACTTCCAGGTTTTGTACATTCAATGTGATGTTAAGTTTGCTTTATCATTTTGAGAGAAAGACCATTGTACCAGTTTCCTACAGTTTTTTTTTTTTATCATGAATGGGTGTTGTACATTGTCAAATGATTTTTCTGAATTTTCGAGATGATCATGAGGCATTTTTCTCAGCTCTGTTAATATGGTGCATTGCATTTATTGATTTGCATATGTTGAACTATTCCTACATGCCTGGGATGAGTCCCACTTGGACATGTTATATAACCTTCTTGACGATTGGTTGCATTTTGTTTTCCAGAATCTTGTCAAGGATTTTTGCATCTATGTTCACTAGGGAGATTGGCCCGTAGGTCTCTTACTGGGTTGGGTGTTTCTCTGGTTTTGGTACCAGATTAGTGCTTGTCTCCAGTATTAACCTGATACCAAATCTCCAGATTGGTATTGCTCCCCTTTCAATTTCATTAAAGATTTTAAAGAATAGTGATATTAGGATTTCTCTAAATTTCTTGTGGAATTCAGTAGTGACTCTGTCATGGTCTAAGCTTTCTTTGTTGTTAGATTTTTAATTGTATCTTCAATTTCATCGACTGATATTGGCTTATTTAGAATATTAATATCTGCTTGATTCAGTTTTGGTATTTTATATGTATCTAGGAAGCTGTCCATTTCTTCTGCTTTTTTCCATCTTATTAGAGTAAAAGTTCTCAAAGTAGATATACATGATCTTTTGGATTTCTGCAGGATATGTTGTGATTTCATCCTTCTCACTCCTACTTTAAAAGATTTGAGTCTTTTCTTTTTTATATAAGATTGGCTAAAGGTTTGTCCATTGCATTTAATCTTTCAAAGAACCAACTCTTTGATTCATCATTTGTGTTGTTTGCTTAGTCTCCATTGCATTAATTTCTGCTTTAATCTTTTAATTTTCTCCTTCATATAAGATTTGGACTTGACTTGCTCTTCTTTTTGTAGAAGCTTGAAGTTCAACAGTAGTTGTTTATTTGAGCTCACTCTGTCTTCCAGATATGAGTATTCACCACTATAAATTTGCCTCATAGTATGCTCTTTTTGTGTCTCATAAATTCCATTATATTGTATTGGAATTACCATTTAAATGTGGAAACTATCTAATTTTTTCTTTAATTTCATCTGTGATTCACTGGTTGTTCACAAGGGTGTTATTTAATTTCCACATGTTTATGAAGTTCTTCTGGTATTTTTGCCACTGATTTCCAATTTCATTGCAGTATGTTGTGGTTATATGCATGGGATGATTTCAATTTTTTTGCATTTACTTAAACTTGTTCTATGAGACAGTATGTGGTCTATTCTGGAGTATATCATATGCATACTGAGGAGAATGTATGTTGTGATATGGGGTGGAATGCTATAGACATCTACTAAGTCACTGTGATCTAAAATTTGGTACAGTTCTAATATTTCATTGCTCTTTTTTTTGTTTAGCTGACCTGTATATTTGTGACAGTGGATATTGAAGTCCCCCATTACAATAGTATCAGTGCTTAATTGATATTTCATGTCTAATATTTGCTTTATATATTTAGGTGCACTAGTACTCGTTGCATGTATATTTATGACTGTTAGCTCTTCTTCTTGGATTGTTCTCTTTATGAGAATGTAGTGACCTTCTTTGTCTCTCTTAATCAGTGCGCCCTTGAGATATACTTTGTCTACAAATAGAATAGCTAACCCTGCTCTTTTCTGTCATATGGAGTTTTGTTTTCCATCCCTTGACTTTAAGCTTATGAATTTCTTTTTGAATTAAATATTGCTTGTATGCAGCATATTGTTGGATCATGCTTCTTGATCCATTGTGAGAGTCTGTTTCTTTTAATTGGTGTGTTGAGAACATTAATATTGATGGTTATAACTGATATGTATTGGCTTCTCTTTGTCATGTTATTTTCTTGTCATTGCCTCCATTTTTCTATTCTGTTTAATTGGTTGGTTTGCTTAGTGGATTTATCCTATTCTAGTTCATGGAGTTGTAATCTTTTTTATCCCTTTCTAGAATGTCCTTCAGAACATTTTGGGTTGGTGTTTTGGTGCTCATTATTTTCCTCATGTGTTCTTTATCATGGAAGTATTTTATTTCTCCATCAATTAAAAAAATAGTTTTGTGGAGTACATCGATATGGGTTGGAGCTTGTTTCCTTTCAAAGTTTGAATATTTCTTGACTTGAGGGGTGGTTATAAGAAGTCTTCTATGATTCTGATGGGCTTTCCTTTATAAGTGATTTATTTGTTTTCTCTAACTTTTTAAAGACTCTATTCTTGTGTTGAATTTCTGGAATCTTGACTATTATATGCCTTGTTGTACATTTTTTTTTGAAACCATGGCTAATTGGAACTCTATTTGTCTCATTTATCTTTATGTTAAATTCTTTTTATGCCAGGGAAGTTTTCTGCTATAACATCTGTGAACAGGCTTTTTATTTCATTTGTGCTAGCTCCTGCGTTTTCATACACTGATCAATCTCATGTTCTTCTTGTTTGCATCTTCTAGCAGTTTTTGGGTTGATTTCTTGTGATCTCTTATTATTCTTAAGAAATCTTTTTATGATCACTAACTGCAACCATGTCTTCTATAGTTGAGATTCTGTCCTCACTTTAGCTCATTCTGCTGTGTGTATTTTCAAGGACATTTTTAATCTCCTGGATATATGTGAATCTGTCCCATGGATTCCATTTCTTTCCTATGTTGGGCTTTCAAAATTTCCATCATGATCCTATACTCCATTTTTAAAAATTCTGTATCTGCTCTACAGCCATGAAGCATGTCTTTCATTATGGTCAATATCTCTATAATTATCTGAGAAATTAGTTCTGATTTAATTTTTTTCTAAAGCCTCATTCATATGCCTGTTGTTATCACTTCAGGGAGTCCAGGTGGGTGGCTTTTGAACTGTTCCCCATCGTTTCCTCCTGGACTTGCCTTTGGTGAGCTGGACATTTGGACATTTGTGGTTGCATCTTGTTTAGTTGATTTTTCACTTTGTATATTTGTATATTTTTTTCTTACTTTAATTCCGGGGTAGATGTTTGTAACTTGCCTATGGTTAGTAGCTTTATTGCTAGTATTTAGAACCTTTGGGTAATAACCACTGCACAGAGATGTCTTTCAGGCATAGCTGGCTTTTGGTTAATTTTATCATTGTTGAACAATAAAGATATCAAGCCTCTGTAATCCTTTTATATTAAATATTTAAAAAAATGAAAATTAAAACTTTTAGATGAGCCTAAGGTTCAAACTAAAAAGGAAAATGTGCCAATCTCTAGAAAATCCTAATGTCCCCTGTTATGTGGAGTCAATTTAAAAAATATTTTTGATTAAGTGTATTGCATAAAATGATTTTGGAAAATTAGTAAAAGAAAGAATAGTTAATTCTTGATTACATAATACTGCATTATGGTTACTGAAAATGAAAATGTATTGATAAATTATTATTTAATCATCGATATCTAGCATGTTGGATAGAAATAACATTTTGAGTATATTTTTAATGCTTTATTTGCAATTCTCATATAATGTCTTTAATTGATACTGCCAAATACTATTATGCGAACAATTTTTGTTTCATAAGCAACTATTTTGAAGGATTTTGTTTAGCATTTCAGTTTGTTCTATATATTAATTTTGACATATTTTTCCATGTAAAATCACATTTAATATATAGTAGTTCTTTTGGATGCAGTCGATGCATGAATACATTAGATTTTTTAAAACATGAATGTGATTATTTGCTAGTGCAAGAAAAAAAGAATTCTGATATCTGCTGCATTGTGATCTGAGTACAAAATGCTATATTGACTGAATGTGAGTTCCAGTACAGTCCACAAATACTATGAAAGTGTTTGAGGTGGAAATACATATTTTCAGGTAAAGATTATAGGTCTTCTGTTATGAAAATGTGATTTTCTAATTATCTTACACAAACAGAAATATAAAAACCATATGTTTATAGATATATAAACAATTAAAATATTACAGTGCTTATGACAAATATATTTGGGTTGCTTAGAATGTGCTTTAATAAGGAATCATAAATTTAATATGAATCACAAGAAGCAGGTACAATATTAAAAACTGCCTCCTTACTATAAAAGAAGTAAATTAGTAATATTTCAGTTGGTACTTTGTAAAAACAGTGTCATGAATTTTTTCCATGATGTAATTACAATAATGTTATAAATACCCTCTATACTTTAATCAAATACATTTGTTTTGTAGTCCAAGTCAACAGTGCTTTAATCATCACACCTGGGAACAGAGATTTATCCCTTCAGTGACACTTTGGCTATGAGAGCTATCCTCACTTTGTTTTCAAGCAGATTTCCCAGAAACCCAGAATGTAAATAGAATTTCAAGTTTTTAAAATATTTTAACTGAGGATTTATTTGTATTGAGCAAGCATATCTCCAGACAAACTTCACTGTAAAAAAAGGTAATACTATTTTAATTTTCTTAATGCCATTTTCATCACTGGCCAGTAAGCATTTACTAAGTCTTTGTTTCTGACAGTAAAGCCTCTAATCCTTCTTACATAAAATAAAAATGGTTTTCCCTCTGGGGTCCCCTCTGGGGTCTCAGACTCAAACAAAACATGTGCAAATCATTAAAAATTGTAGTTAATGCTTACAATGTAGTTGATGCATTGTTTCAATAAAACTTTCTAAAAGTGACTATAAGGCATAAGATAAAAATTGCTTTAGGGAAACAGGAAAAATGAATTTTATTTTCTGTTTTAAAATATTATCTGACTTCATGATGATGGAGTCTCAAAAATGTACCTTCTTGACTCCACTGCATGTAGTAGGAAAAAAGAAATAAAAGGATTATAACAGATGCCAAATGTTAACATGACAATTTCCAAGAAGAAATACATAATTAATAACCATCAGAATAATTGGAAGAAATCTTCTGCTGTAACACTCCGTGGGATCACTTAACATCTTTCAAATCTGCCTAACTGTGTGGAACAGCCACAATTCTAGGTTAAAATTGAAGAAATTTAAGAGCCTTGGTTGATGAAATTTGTTTCAGTCTACTCCAGAATATAAGCTAGTTACCACGTGGTTCTTTTTTCTGTTTATGGGTAGTATAACTTATGTGGACTTAGTGTGGTATTACTGATGAAATACTGGCAATTTCCATGACATAATTGCAATAAAATTATGCATATCCTCTATACTTTAATAAATATGTTTATGTTGCATTCCAAATCAGTACTGTTTTAGTATCACACATCAGAACAAATATTTATTCCCTCAATTCTACTGTGGCTATGAGAGCTATTCACACTCTCATTTCCAAGAAGATTTCCCAAGAATACAGGAAGCAAGGAAATTTTCTGACAATTAATGACAATTTGGTCTCATATTTCCATTCTAACATTCACACAAATCCTCCTATTTCTTATTTTCTCATAATTTCAGAGGAGATTTTTTTAATCACCAACATGTGTACTGATCTACCAAGTACTTCAAAATTAGAAATTTAATGTTTTAAATCAAGCTATTATGTTCAGTTGATCTAATTTTATTGTGATTGATAATTTCTCAAATAATATTTGTTATAATTGTAAAACATTTTATAAAATTACATTTCTGAATTTGTTTTCTTTTATTTGCCACTTCTTATATGAATGTTACAGAGATTTGTGTCTATGATAAATATAGATAATTGAGAAACATGTATGAACAAAAATAAAAGTTTTATTCAAAGAATGGAATAGTTATATTCTTCACTAGTTTTAACTTGAAAAAGCTAAGTATAGCATAATCAGTCCAGTGACAAAATTAACATATTGATACTACTTATACTTCAAATTTTACTGCAAGTATGTGGCTGGATGAGAATAAATTACAGGTGAATTTTTGTGGCATTTTTCTCAATTCAGCCAAAAGAGTAGTGTAATACTTTTAATTTTTTATCATTTTTCCAGATTTTTATAAAAACCAAGAAGCTGTTCAAAACATCCATTGAACATTAAGGATCATGGTTATAAAGGAGTTAGTTCCCATTATAAACACCTACTATCCTCAAAAAGAGAATTCAGATATCAGAGAAAAATCATTTAACTTACCTTTTTTTTTCAGTAAGACTTACTTTTTGATGAAAAATTTCAATGATCCTCATTTATGGAGTTTTAATAATAAATTTATTTCCAATGCTTTATTATTCTCATTGTTTTAAACAATTTTATTCTTTAATTTTTGCATATAGAAATAAAATTTTGTATGTGCAAATAAAAATACACGTGATGAATTTGCTTGTGTTAACCGTACTTGTGAAATACTTTGGAAGTTGAAGGTTCATGTGCTATTGAAATGTGGTAGAAGCTGTGAGAGGAGAATTTCATATGGAAGTCCTTAATTCTTTGGGGTATTCCATAGAGCAGGACTGCAGGATGCCAGAGCGTTCCTCATCCCCTTGAACTTCCTGTCTGCTGAGATGAGCGTGCTTGCTCTGCCACACGCTTCTGCTGTGATGCCTTCCCACAGGCCCAAAGACATGGAATCAACTGATCATGGTCTAGCTGGAACCTCCAAAGTCAGGGGACCAAATAAACCTTTTATAAGGTAATTGTATCAGGCATTTCAATACAGCAACATGAAGCTGAGTGATTCAGAAATATGGTGCCAAGAGGTAAAGTTCTTAACTTTAGCTGTATCTGAAAATACGGAGAACCTTTGAATTGGCTTGTGGAGAAGTTTAGCAGAGAGTGGAAGAGCAGAAAGAGCAACCTGTAAGTGAAGCTCAACACCCCAGTAAAGCTGGGAAAACCAGAATACTGATAAACACGTGGTCAGTAAAGGCCAAGCAGTGGGACTCCTGATGAAAATGAAGAGTTAAAATAACTTCATTTTGCATTGTAATTTGGACATAAAACTTCAGGGGCCAAGGGATGAATGGTATAGGTGGAATATTAAATGTCTCTCAAGGATCCATGTGTCAAAGACTTAATCGCCGAGGTGGTACTGTTAGGAGGTAATTTAGGAGGTAAAGTCTAGGGCAATATCCTCAGGTCATGAAGAGGATTGTGGAGCCCTGGTCTCCTCTGTCTCATTTTCCTCTTAGCTCATGAAATGAGAGGTTATGCTCTGCCACTAGCACTTGCCAGGAGGTGTCGTTTTACTATAGACTGAACACATTGAGGCCAATTGATGCTCACGGAATGGAGCCTCCAAATATGAGCCAAAATAAACTTTTCTCTCTAGAAGTTAATTGTCTCAAGTATTCCCTTATAGCAAAGCAAATTGAGTATTGCAGTTGGGTTAAATAGTCTCCCCCCAAATTGATATCCATTTGAAAATTTAAGTGATCTTATTACAAATGAAGTATTTGCATATGTAAGTTAATAAGGTCATTCTAATTAGAATGAACCATAACCTAATAATTTATCTCTCCCTGATGGAAGCTAAGAAGGAAAGAAGAAATCTCTATTAGAGCCTGCAAGGAGGGTAACCCTGATGTTAGCGTGATTTTGGACTTCTGGCTTGCAAATAATTTTTTGTTGCTTTAAGTTACCCAATTTGTACTTCCTTAAGGGAAACCTAAAATGTTAGTGCATGAAGTTACTCTGTTCTCATTACAGTTTTGAAATTTATGCACACACTTTAAATTCCTCTGAGATTATATGTTTTCCAGTTTTTAATAAGTAGTCTTTTGTTTTTCTAAATTAATAGACTTGGGGTTTTACAGAGTGCTAATTAAAGAATTACTAGGACTACAGGACAAAATGTTAAAAGTGTGAATTCTAAAGGATAATCTCACCAAGTTATAGTTTAGAAAATACTGAACTGTTATTTCTTTTTAGAAGTATTTCATATGCACATGGATTACACATATTCATAAATTTAGATATGATCCACTTGTTTTCAGCAAATATATACCTAAAATAATAATTGCACAGAGTGCATCTGTTGTATGGTTTAGTTGAGAAATTAGAATTATTTAAAATAGTAATTGACCTCAAATTTGGTTTGCATTTCTTACATACTTTATTTAAATTTTTTATGCAGAAAAATTTATAAAAATAAGTTCATTTTTAAATTAATTAAACCAATATTGATTTGTGAATTTGCAATCATTGTGTTGCCTGAATTTTAAAATCTCAGTTTTCTTTTTAATCACAAAAATAGAAAGGAAACATTTCATATTTTAAGGTTATATTGTTATTTCATATTTTAGGTTGTTTGGACTAAAATAGCAGTTGGTCAATTATATTTATCTGCCTGGGTGCAGCAGCACATGCCTGTAATCCCAGCACTCTGGAGGCAGAGGCAGGAGAATTGCTGCGAGTTCGAGGCCACTCTGGGCTACATGGTGAGTTCAAGTCCAGCCTGAACTATGAAGCAAGACCCTCTCTCTCAAAAAAAACAAAAAATGATATTCATTTATTACCTGACACTCACAGGCACAAATTTTTAGAAATAGAGATATTTGTTTTCTAACATAAAAGATTTTCTACGCATTGTAAATATATGATATTTTTTAAAGTACTATTTGTCTTCTGAATACATTCTAACAATTATGTTCAGAACTGTTCTCTAAATTCTAGTATGACATGTTCTGAGGCATTTCATCATCTAACATAATGATTAGAGTTAATAAAGTGGTAAAGACGAGATTACTACCATTAGCTCAATTATTTCATTTAGTGTTAAAATTTTTTTTTTTTTTGGTGGAAGACAACCTGGGCATCACTCCTTGAATGCAGAACAATTGCTGCAACATTAGTTAAACCTAGTCTTATTTCCACATACTGATATGTACAGAGCAGGCTATGCTATTTCATTCTCCTTTTAATTGGCTCTAAGTGATGCAAATAAGGCTGGCTAAGGTAGCGATATGTGACACTTGAAGCCACCCTGACAGATTTCTGTTTCCTCCATCAGTGCTTTCTGTAAAGGATTGAGTGCAGCGAGATGGCAGAGCTACTCAGCTCCAGGAACGTCAGCTGAGTGCAGCCTCAAAGTAAGAGGCCGTGACTCCCCAGGGCACAAAAGTTTGCATATCAGAAACTAAAGCAAAAGCCTCCTAAAATACCCTAGTTGAGTTATGCAGGCTGATTCTTCTGTGTATCATTCTCCCTGCATATTGCAAAGATGCTTTTCTCCCCACCTGGCGAGCCAACCCAAGTTACATAGTTCCTGCCATCCTCACTGTCATTCATTGTTAAGTCACTCCCTTTTCCACAATACAATAAATTCTGGGAAAGACCTTGGATCAAGGCCTCTGTCCATATGTCATCACCTGGATGGGATTTAGTAATCCCTTGGCTGCGCGTAAGTTTGAATATGTCTTGGTGTCTTTACTGTTGCCATGGGTTACATTGGAGGTGGTATATTGGAATTAACTCACTGGAATTCCAATTACATTTCTATGGGATTACAAATATAACTTTCTGGATTACGAGGTTAACTAAAAAAAGGATTACAATATTTGGGTTATAATACACAATAGTTGGATCACAATACTGAGATTATGATATTGAGATTTTAATGGTTTTTAATGGATATCACACATTCCCTTCCTATGCAGCTTCTTTTCTTGATAAATTTTCAACTCCTTCATTCAAGAGTTGAAACTTTTATTTGCAATTGGAATTGAGCTGTCCTGAAGCTTGCTTAGCCTGATAGGATGCAAAATTGATGTTAAGCCAGTTCTGAACCTAGACCTTAATCACTCACGTATTCGCAGAAGATTAAATTTGGGTACCTAGAAGATGTTGATGGACACAACATGTACAGACTCTGTGAGTTTTTGGTAACTCCACAAAGTGAAGCAGAATTTAGAAGACAGAAATTGTGAACTCAGAAATTTAAATTCAAGAGGAACATTTGGGTGAGATATCATAAAACTTCAATGACAGTCACTAAAATAACCCTATCTTGTAATCACAGAATGATTCTAAAGAAAAAAAAGTTTAATTATATAGATCACTGAATTATATTAAAATTTAGTGCACAAAATTTGAGGTTTTGTTATGATAAAGTTATGACATTTATTTGGAAGAAGTGCAGTGTTGAGAATTAGAGACCATGTGAACCAATTTCAATTAACCTAAAACTCTTCAACTTTTTGTCACATTTTTTCTTTTTTTTTTTTTCTCCTCTTTTCTTTTTTGGCCAGTAAAGTTAGCCATTTTTCCCCCATTGAAATAGGTGGTTCTTTCTTCTTGACAAACCTTCAGTGAACTGTCTCAAGGTGGTTGCTTTGCAGGTGAACACAGTTTCTTCAAAACAGTCCAATGAACTTTACAGAAATACAGAAAATACTTTACAAAATATAATCTATATAAAATAACTTTTTTCATCAATATTCACAGAATCTGGAAAGAAGAAAGAAATTAGATCTTAAGAGTGAAAGAGCAGGACAGAAGGAGTAGAATATCGGATCAGACTGCAGCAGCTGAGATAGCACTGAATGCGCTTGCTGGGAAAGAATTACAGTTGCTTCGAAAATGTCCTTGGCTGGTTTATGTAAATGTGCAATCAACGGTGTTCTGTTTAGAAGGAGACTGAGATGGGAAAGGACATTCCATCCCATATGTAAGAAGAAAGTACTTTTACAAGTAAGGATCCTGAGTGCTGAAACAGAGTCTATTACTTAGGATCTGCTCAGTCACCTACCATCTACTCTGAAAAGGTACAGAAGAGACTTTTTTCACCATAGCTGTGAGAAGAATATTGGGGAGGAAAATGATAATGACTTTCCAGTAGTTTTTATGGATAATTCTTTGTATGGCAAGAAGTAAATTATTGTGAAATGCTATCATAAAAAGGACGTGTAGAATGCAGTGGGAATTTTGGGATCTGGTGTTAGAGGCTGAGTGATAATATATATCTTATCTACCAAGACATGGTGGTCATAGTAACCATGAGGGGAATTAGTGCCAAGGTGGCATTCAAAATGATGAAATGCACATATACCTTTAATGTTAATAATTGAGGGTGACATTCCAGTTAGTATTTAAACTTTTCATGTGGTCCGAACTACATGAAACTGGATGCACAGAACACACTTTATTATCAAAGAAAATGGTTTATATAACATGGGGCTAATGTCTCTCAAAGCACAAGATGTTTGCAAATGAAGATAAATAAAATGTTGTTATTGTTACTTCCTTTTTAATACTATACACATGTGCTTTATTTCAAAGGAAATTCCCTATAATCCATTTACTATAGAAAAAAAATTAGATCTGATTTTGAACCACTTCTGCATGGTATGATATTCTCCAATTGAAGTATATGCTCAGCACTACAGCATGTATCACAACACACCTGGAGAACTGTGTTAAAGGAAAATCTTCCAAATGCTCAGTTCTCCTTAGGGGATACCTAGGAGGTTCACTTCAACTGCAAAACACCATGAGCAGATAACGCTTTTCTACCGATTCATGCTCAGTGAAAAATTGTTTAGCTGGATAGTCAAAGAGACATAAACAATGCTCTTGAAAAACTGGTGACAAGTGTGTCTGGTGACAAATTACATATACATATCTATCTATCTATCTATCTATATACATGCATATATATATATATATATATATATATATATATATATCTTAATGTTATAAAGTAAAAGCAGGTCTATACTCCCTGAAAATTCTACATAAACCTTAATAATATCTAATAATTTCCAAGTGGCTCTATTCTGTTGATCTACTCAACCTATTTACTTAACCTTAAGTAAACGGGCATCCCAGAATCTTTCAACACACCATTCTATCAAAGATGCCTGAAAGTGTGAATTTATTTCAAGGACTGAGCCCAAGGCAGTGGAATTGCAGATATATGTTGAAGCACTGTGGTAACAGCAGTGATTCATGTAGGCCCAAGCTCATGCCTGCAGCAGGTCTTTGTGTTTTTGCAGATCATGGAATGCAACAGTTATGGGCTCATCTTTCAAAGCAATTCCCAGGGAGCTAGGAAAAAGGTTGCCAGGGCTGAGGTTGCTGCAAGAAGCCCTCAGTGCTGGCTGGGAGAGCGAGAGCCACTGTGGGTGTGGAGCCACTATCATGATCTCAGAAAAGTAGAGCAGCAGCAAACTGCCACACTTGCCACGTTAGTCAGCTTCCCATCTCTGGGACACAATACCTGCCATCTCCAACCTAAAGGAGGAGAGGTTTAATTTGATTCATGGTTTTCAGAGGATTCAATCCAGGGTTGGTGGGTTCCAGGCACAATATCATGGTAGGAGGGTACAGTAGAACAATGACAGTGAGTTCATGGTGGTTAGGAATTAGAACAGGTATCAGTGTCAGAGAGAAAGGACTCAGGGACCAAATACAATACCCAAAGTCATGCCTTCATGACATATCGAGATACACCCAAAATTATGCTACCCAAATCTCCCAGGCAGGTTCCAAGTCCATCAAATCAATAAATAACTATCACACTCGGAAATCAATAAATAGCCACCAATGATCAAATCAGTAAATAACTATCACTCTAGGAAGGCTGCTGACAACAGCATATAATACCAGGAAGAGAATGTAGGGGGATGAAGTAAGCTACGCAACAGAGACAAGGCTGCCCGTGTCCTGGGGGGTTCACCCCTCACTGCAATGCGCGCGAGATGCCAGTCTTGGAGATTTAAGATTTAATATTTGCTCCAGTGAGTTTTGGTCTTGCTTTAGAGCAGTTTCTCCTTTCTTCTTCCCCTTGAGGAATAGGACTATTTGTTATGTTCCTACCCTACCATTATACCTTTGAAATATGTAATTTATTATTTTTTTTTTTTGCTTCTCTCTTTTTATAAAATTTTGCAAAGGGTCACATATGAGTATACTTTGAGTCTTGGCTGAAACTTTGGACTTGGACTCTTGAATGATGTTACAACAAATGAGATATTGGGGCCATTGATCCTAAAATGAATTTTGTTTTCATTTTTAGAAGGAGAGGAACCTTGGGGAGGAAGGTCAACATGCTATGGGGTGGATGTTGTTCATGTCTCAATATTTATGTGTTGGGAGTTTGATGCCCAGTGTGAGGATATGGAAACTGGAAGAAACTTTAAGAGATAGCGTCTAATGGGAATTACAGGTCAGTTGGGATACTCACTTTAAGGAAATTAACTACTTACCAGTACAATTGTTTAAATACAGGGTGACCAAAAATTCTATATTTTTTCTTTAATGATTATAAAACAATATAACAAAATAGAAAATGGTAATTTTATCAAACTTATTCAATACAAGAATCTGTTAGGTGAAATGACACGTGCCAGAGAGACATTCAAAAATAGTCAGTATGTGAACAAATGCACTATCCAAGTGACAACCAAGGTGAACTGTTTAGTGGTTAATACATATCCCAAAATGCATTTCTCATTCAGGTTATAAAAACCAGAATCTGAGCCCTCCCACCTCATATCTTCCCATGCACATCCTTCCTCCATGATGAGAAGCCTTCCATGGTGAGGCCGATGGAGGCCATCTATCTTGGATTTTGAATGTCCAGACAGTGAGCAAAATAAACCAATAAACCTAATTTTTTTTTATAAAATTAATCTCCTCCAAGTTTTTCTTTGTGGCATTGAAAAGCTGACAAATGCAGACAGGTATGTGAGAGATGTCTACTATCTGTTCAATTAACTATAAACAATACTCCAAAAATAAGCTCTATTCATTTAAAAAATATAGGCTACACTTTCTGATGTAAAGTATTTATTTAAAGTTTATCTATAATTACTTTCAACTATGAAATTCTGTGGTTTTTATTACAGAATCTATGCCAGGAGTGTAATGTGTTATGTCATAGCAAAGTCTTAAAAAATCACTTGGTTTACCATGTTTATTCCTTGTGTTGGCTTCATGTTTTCAAAGTCGCTCCTCATTTCTTAACTCCAGAAGATCCTGCTCAGTGTATTCAAGGAATTATGCAATAAATATAAATAATAAAATAAAATGACTAGAAAATAAGTGATTGTCAAGTATCTTAGTCTATTCAGGTTGCTATCATAAAATACCATAGACTGAGTAGCTTATTCACTACACACATCTATTTTTCATAGTTCTGAATTTCCAAGATTAGCCAGTGACAGACTTAGCATATGGGGAAAACTCACTTTCTTTTTCATAGGTGACAGCTCTTTGCTGTGTTCTCACATGTTGGAAAAATCAAGAGTTTTCTGGGGCCACTTAATTTTAAGACCTCTGTCCTCATTACCTAATCACCTCTCAAAGCCTCTGTCTCCTGACACTGCCATATTGGCAATAATATTTCAACTCACAATTACCTGCAAGACACAAATATTAAGATGGTAACTTCAGGGAGACTTCATGCAAGATTCTCAGATTTATGAAGAAAAATTATTGTAGGGGTTAAGGCAGGGCATTGATGGTATCTGATTCATGTTGAAAAAGATTCATGTCCTTATACAATATTGTAGGAGTCAAGAGGAGAGTAGAAAGAGCAGTCACAAGTCAATTCCAATAGACTATGAAAGAGTCGAGGATGACATAGATTGTTGTGGTGGCAGTGGAGGTCATAAACCACAGACACATGGAGGGAACAAGATGTGCAGATAATTGAGTGTGCAAAGAGAAAGAGATTTCTTTAAATATCCAAGGCCTGAAAAATAGTGATATTTATTGAGAGGCAACTGTGGGTCAAACCAGAGATAAGACTTAAATTAAGAGAGCAGACCAAAAATAGATGATGTAAATTAATACAAAGAAAATATATGCTTGTGGAATATAAATAAGCAAACAGAAGTGAAAGGAAAGGAGTGTTAATGGAGTCATTATTTCTGTTATATAATTTCCCTAAGGCAATCATTTCTCTCATGGAGTGGTAGAAAAAATTTATTAAAAATCAATGCTCAGCATTTTTTCTCTAAATATAAAAGTAAGTTTAAAAAAGTTTAACTCTCAATAATAGAAAAACCTTCAGAAAGTAGTATGTGTTTCTTTTATTCTATTATCAATACCTAAATGATGAGTGATCATTATTGGCTCAACTACTTAGTGGATCGTGCGCTTTCCTTCATTCTGCCATATCAAACTCTTGACGTTTTTCTCCTGGGTGTACTCCTGCAGTTACTGAAAAGCTACTGCATCTCCCTGCTCATTGTGGAGAACAGCCACGTCACCCTCCCGCAGGCCCAAACGGCACTGTGCTTACTAGCAAGCAGCACAGGGCCTATAGAGGTGACTGTTGTTCCATCCCAGTGCCCCACTGCACCACTGCTCTGTCTTTGCTCTTTCTTTTCACCAAGCCCTGTGACACCTGGCGGGAGACTGGTGCCCACTGCTGGAGTCACTAATAACTTGCACCCAACATGAGACTTCCCAGTTGCAATTTAGGGAGGACACCGTTGTATGACTTGCGCTGCCTGCTGGGAAGCACAATCACGCTTGGCCCTGGAGGAGGGCAGTATGACACTGCTCCACGTTTCTGTGTGCATCATGGGAAGAAAAAGGGGTGGGGAACGATGGCGTACATCTCTTTGCATCAGAAAAAGAAAGCTTTGTAACCACTTTCATAATAAATGTTACAACTCCTCAACAAAAATGTATGTCCTATTGTCTACTTTGACACAAGTAAATTTTGGAAAACTTAAATTTAGATTTTATACTCTGCAGTGGATAAAAGCAGACAGAAGAGCATTGCCCAGCATGCTAAGTAAGCCAACCCTTTATACTTTGAGTCCTTATGTCCACGTACCCCCTCTCTGCTTTGCTCTCAAACAGAAATGGGCAGATTAGTGTGTCTATTTTATTAGTTTTAATTCTAATTTTATTTATTATATTTTTTTCTCCCATTAGGCACAAGATTAATTAAGTTACTGTATCACACACATTATATGAATTTCCAATACTGGTTGAGAAATAAAATTATCAATGATTTATATAGTCATAAAATAATAGCTAGTAAAATTTCAAGAACATTATTTAATGCTTCCCAGAAGCATTGATGGCATATTTATTTTAATTAATGAATAAAAGAAAAGCACTTTTCACCACTACTTCCTAATAATCAGCTGCATTATCTTCATCTTAGAAATGCTCAAGTTATAGAAAAGGTCTTATTGTGACAGAAGAATATGAAACAAAACACCAAATTATCTTTCTCCATACACTTGAGACAGGGACAGGTGACACTTCCCCTTAAAATGCTCATGTCAGAGGGTGTGGACACTGATTTGCTGCAGTTTTGAATTATAATGAATCGCATGTTTCCAGAAATCGGTGCTCAGGAGGCAGATGAAGGACCTTTCTAACGCCTGGATTCTTCCCCCTGAGAGTGGATTTAGTCTGGCTGGGAGTAGCTTAAAGATCAAAATTAAACAACCTTTTAAAAAATGGCCATAGGCTAACTGTTTCAGTTTTTGTGGGGGGGTATACATTTTCTGCTACATAAATTTTATAACATTTTAAAAGTACAAAACCATTGTTTTTGTGCAAAATCTGGCTATTCTCTTCTACAGATTTTGGCTTTGCTGTCTGAGAACCTGGCATATGCCTCTGGCCATCCTTACCTTTGTATAACCACAAACCACAAACAATCCTATCCATGCCCGTAATTGACTAATTAATTCAATTTGCTGTTTGCCCATAAAAATATTGGGGTCCCAGGGAACTCCTTTTTTAAAATTTCAAAGTGTTTCAGTCTCTTTTAGTGCAGTCTAGTGGTATATTTCCTACTACAACAAAACTAAATCCTTGTTAAACTTTGTATTAATCTGGATTTGATTCCTTCCACAGTCTGTTACTGATACACACATGCATCTTGTTTTCCAAAGTCATCAGGCTTGTCACTAGGTCTTTCATGGCTGGTCCTGGAAGGTAGGAGTCTGAAGATGCTGAGTATATTTCTGCCATACTAACCAGTCTTTCAGGGGCTACCTAAATCTTGCATGAATCCTAAGAAGAATCTACCAGCCACGCACCACACTTTTTATTTGATCTATACTCCAAGATGGCATTCCACTTTGTGGATCTTTTACTGATAGAGATTTTGAAAAAAGAAAAGAGAAATACTAATATTTCTTTTATTCAATGTCAATAAAGGGATTGTTCCTCACAAACCTTGAAAGTTTTATTAAGATTTATTAATATGTTGTTTCTTATTGTTGTCTTAGTAGTTTTCATATGTACAAGTGTCTTAGTTACTTTTTACTCATTGCTGAGACAAAATACCTGACACCCAAAATTAGGGAAAGAAAGGTTTATTTCTTACAGTTTCTTGGGAGTTTCTGTCCATACTCAGTTAGCTGCAAGGCAGCATGGCGTGGTAGGGCAGCCATTCATGGAGGCTGCCCAACAGTAAGGCGCACTGGTGAGCAAGAGAGAGAGAGAGAAAGAGAGAGAGTGAAGAGGTGTTCCTCCTGCCCTTTCTCTGTATGTCAACTCCACCTCTGGGTGGGTGCAGCACTCACATCGCCAATCCCAGCGCTAGACAACAAACCAATCACAAATGCCAGACTCAGCCCCATCCAAATTATATGATTTCTTGGTGGGACACAGATCAAATCAATACATTCTACCCCTGGCCCTGCCATATGCCTCATGAATATGCTTTGTACAAAAGGCATTTAGTCCCTCTGCAAGAGTTGCCATAGTCCTAACAGTTTCAGTGTTGCTGAAAAGTCCAAGTCCCAAATCTCCTCTAAGATCTATGGTAAACACTTAACTGTAACCTCCTATACAAATGAAAATGAGGTTAAACACTTCCAACATATAAAGATACAAGATAAATATCACCATTCCAAAAGTTACAAACAGGGGAAAACAAAGCATTGGAACCAAAGAAAGTCCAAAATCCAGCAGGGCAAATGTTAATTCCTGGAGTTTTCTGCTCAGCATCTGAAGCAATCTGGTTGTAAGTTCTAAAAGGCTTGAGTGACTGCACTCCTGCAGCACTTCCAGGGGTTTTAACTTCCATAGCTTCTCTCTTAAACCCACTCTGTTAGATTCTTGCAGCTTTCCTTAGACGAGTCACTTTTATGACTTTTTCAAACCTTTGGGTTCTCCACTGTACCCTAGGCTTCACCCTTACAGCTTTGCATATTGACCTCTGCAGGTAGGGTGAAAGCTGCCTTAGCCTTAGAATCTATGCATTTTCCTTGTGCCTAAAACCAGTGCCACATGGATGCCACCAAGGTCTGCTGCCAGATGGAGCCTTAACCATTAGGCTTTCCTCTCTCTTGGCTGTAGGGGTCGACTGCCTGAATCACTGAGCTCTCTGAACCTGATTGTAAGGAACAGCTTCTCTATGCCACCGCCATTCTGGAATCTGGTGTGGTGGCCACCATTTTGAAACCTGGTACAGCTGCCGCCATTTTAAAACCTTCTGTGGCCTCCATCACCACTCTGGAACATGGTGCTCTGTGGCTTCTTCCTCTGAGGAAACTCTTTCACTTTTGAAGGCCTGAAGTTGCAAAGGGTGGAGGCCCATTGCTTCCTGGAATGCCCCCAGGCCATCTTTTTTTTTCCTTTGTTCCTTCTCAGCAATCAAGGTCTCAGTTTTATCTTTACAGTCCACAGCTTTCTGGCCAAACTCACAAGGTTTTAAATCGCCATGCTGGCCTCTTTGCTCTTGATTCCCAACATAAATCTGACCAAGAGCCTCCAGCAATAGCCAGGCCACAGTTTCAACATTCCACTGCCTTGCAATTTCTTTCGCCAAACTAATCAATCCATCGCCCTTAATCTCAGTCTCAGGCAAAGTCTCTGGGCACAGGCAGAATACAGACCAACTTTCTGCCTAGCCATAACTCACATCATATGGAGTGCAACAGCCAATGCAGTCTTTCTTCCTAGCAGAAACCTCCCGAGCCTGGTCTTTACTGGAAGGCTTTCTATCAGCCTTCTGGTCTTCTGAGCACTGATCAGAATCTCCCATACAGAACAACCTAATCTGTTCCAGCTCTATGTATTCAGGCAACATCTCTGAACCTTTCCAAACTCTTCCCACAAGTCATTTCCAAAGGCTCTTGAACCACATGGTCAAGTTTAGTCACAGCAATGACCCCACTGCTCTGGTAACAAATTCTGTCTTGGTTGCTTTTTACTCATTGCTGAGATAAAATACCTGATGCTCAAAATTAGAGAAGGAAAGGTTTATTTCTTACAGTTTCTTGGGAGCTTCAGTCCATACTTAGTTGGCTCCAAGGCAGTGTGGTGTGGCAGGACAGCCATTCATGGTGACTGCCAAACAGCAAGGCATGCTGGTGAGTCAGTGAGCGAGACAGAATGTGGGAGCAAAGAGGCTTTCCTCCCGCCCTTCCTCTGTATGTCAGCTCCACCCCTAGGTGGGTGCAGCACTCACATCACCAATCCCAGGACTAGACAACAAACCAATCACAAACGCCAGACTCAGCCCCATTCAAATTATATGAGTCCTTGGGGGGACTCAGATCAAACCAATACAACAATGTATCAATACAAAACAAAGGATAAATTCTATTCAACAGTAAATAAATGGATAGTGTTGCTTACTTACAAATAGTCACTTGACTGCACTGACTTTTACTGAGTTGACTCAAAATGAATTGATGAAGCCTTCTTTAAAATAGAAATGCTTAATATAACTCAGGTAGATGCCCATGCACAGTTTGCTGTATTAGTAGTAAAAGGCAATTTTATTTCTTCTCGAATATGTAGTATCTAGTTTTAAAACATTGCGCATTGTTTATTGCTGTCTTGTAAGTACAAATCTAAAAAGAAATGGTCACTTTTGTAGAGAATCATTTCAAGATGTATTGGATTTAACAGACTAAGTGAAGGGTAATAGTCATATCAAGAAATCTATGCCCAATTTTAACTTAAGTACTTTCATGAATACTAAGTTACTTAATAGAGAGAACTTGCTTTCCTGAAACATTATAGTATTTTTGAAAGATAAAAAATAAATGAAACTAGGTTAATGTAAAATCAACTTTAAGACTAATACATTGTGGTGCTCACCATAACAATTACAGGAAGAATATAATTCATTATAAGTTTTGTCTTTCATTTCATCAGCATGAGATTTTATTTATAAATATAAATAAATTCAGTGTTAAATGTACTATATGATGCCTTGACCTGGTCAGTGTTTGTTCTTAGTTATCACTGACTCAGCAGTTTTCAAATGAAATGTATTTATTTTTCTTTGAATTCACACATAGCAATGCCTTTATTTTCCTCTACTGCAGAAGCTTTTGCATTAAATTCTTTCTATAGTTTAATAATTTGCTATTTTAATTGTATTTTAAGTAATAAAAAATGATGTTAACTAATTTACTTAGTTACACATGAATGTTATTAATTTATCTAATTACACATGAATTGTTATTAAATCTTATAGTTAAAGCAAATATTTTATAGTACATAAATCACTGTTTTTGGTACAACAAAATAATTCACTATAAAATTATTAATAGTAGGCATATTTATAGAAAAATTTCATTGAGAATTTCTGTTTTTTTTTTTTCCATACCAGGGCTCAAACTCATGACCCCACACTTGTCCAGCATGTGCTTAAGCGACTGAGCCAAACTCCCGGCCCTATTTTTTTCGAGGCAGGGTCACACTATGTAGTTTAGGCTGGCCCAAGCCGATTTCGAACTAACAACGCTCCACCTACCTCAGCCTCCTGAGTGCTGGGATTAAAGGCGTGCGCCATCACACCCAGCTTCTTTGGGAATTTCTTATTGTTCTAGTGTGTGCACAACTTTTTATGACATATGACACAGACTTGGTATTAGGACCACTGAACATCATTTGGGTATCTGTCACAATAATTACACAATGTTGGATCATATAGGGATTCTTTGCTGCTGAATTAAGTCATTTGTACATATTAAATGAATTTTGTAAATACATTCAATGTATAGTCACAATTATTTGTTAAAGAGAATATATGCGTTATTCACCACTAGTATTTTATCATGACTAATTATTATTAGTTTTAATTCTAATAACTTGATTAATGACATTGAATTTATTATCTAGGACTGACATAACAAAAGTAGAACACACTGATTAGTTTAGGACAACAGGAATCTTTTCTTTATCAGTTTTGGAAGCTAAATGTATCACGTTGAATTTTCTACCTAAGCATGCTCTTTCTGCAATCTCAAGGGGCAATGAGTTCCAAGCATCTCTCTGGGCTTCTGCAATGCTGGCAGTCCTTGGAACCTGTTGATTTCAGAAAATACCACACTTTAAACTCTACATCCGTTATTATACTGCAGTCTCTAGTGGTATCAACTCCTCACATTTTTTTCAAAGGACATTGCTCATTATTTGATTAAGCTCACTCTACTCCAGTATAAATTAATCACAACAAATTATATCTGGACAGCCTCTTGTCCAAACAAGGTCACCATCTCTAGTTCCAGAGGTTAGGATTGCATCACGTTTCAGCCAGGCCAGGCAGCAATTTAACCTAAAAGAAGCTTGTATTTTGGCATCCAGTATATCCGCATTTTGTCAGTTTCATTAAGGTATAATTGACAAATCAAAATTGGATTCAAGGTGTACATGCACATTATTAAATGATTGCCACAATTAAATAAATTAGCACATCGTTCATCACACATAGTTATCACTGTGTGCATGTGTATGTGGTGTATGTGGTGTGTTTGTGTGTGTGCATGTGTGTGGTGACAAGATCTAGTCTCAACACAGTTTAAGTAGATAGTGCAGCATTATTAGCTACAGTGACCGTGCTATACATTAAATCTCAGAATTTATCTGAAAGCGTGTGCCCTTTAACTGATACCTTCTTCTTGTTCCCACAATCTTAGAAGTGCCCCCCACCAGGGCAACTTCATTATTCTCATTGTTTCTTACTTGATCTTTCAGGACTTGCTACTTTCTAGCTATGCATGAGTACCTCTCTGATAAGTCTGTTGGAATGATTAAATAATTCACGTGAAAAGCTCAAGTGTATTTTAGAATTATTCCTGATGATGATGATCACCATCATCACCGCCATCATCGTCATCTTGGTGATGATGATGGCCACGAAGCAATTCTTGCTTTGACTGTGCTTGAAAAATACTTTTTTCATGCAGATTGAAGTTCAAAAGGACTTTTCAATGGTAAAGAACAGAGTCACGATTTCCAAATTTTTCTTCCTGCTTACAAAATTCTTTGTTATCATAGATACTTTTTATACCCTTCAAGTTTGAGACTTTTGGTTGCCACTTTTTGGGGTGATAAATCATTCTGTCTTTCTAAACATTTTCCTAGAGAATTCATTGCATATCTTCCAGACAATGACTGGTCTTCCAGTAAAAGACTGAATTACTACAGAAAAATTCATCATTGTGCCCCAAAGGTGATGATATGGAAGCTCTAACTTTTCTGAAGAAGGTAATCCATAAAGCACAACCTATATTTGTGGGAAGACAAATTTACTTTTGGAACAATTACACTGACGCTGCATTAATAGTTGTTTTTGTTTTTTGGTTTTTTTTTTACATAATAACCATAAGCTAACTTTGACTCCTCCCAGAGTCATACAACTTATAAACAAGTGTTCTTATGATTAAAATATTGTCATGGAAAAATGTAAAAAGAGCGTCAAATTTTAAAGTCTTCAAATACTGTCAAGTCAGTTTTAAGTGAATTAAAATACTGCTACTCCTGATGCTATTGGAGGCATTTTATGTCAACAGTTGCTAGGTATATTATTTTGATTATTGGTGAATGTGAACGTATAATTTCAAAATTGAAGGATAATGCAGTTACTGTCCATACAGAATTAAAGACATTTATGGAAATTATTTTGGAACATGATGATATCAATAGTTTTCTCTATAAATCATCAAGGAGATCTTTGGGAGAATCATTTACTCTTGACCAAGTAACCCTCTTTAAACATGTAAACTACATAAGAAACTTATAAATATATATAAAATGAATATGTTGCTCCCTCTTGTTTAACATTTAACAACAAATGCATGGGAAATGATGTAAAGTTGTATTTTTGTGGGAAAGAGATAAGTAGATAAATCAACAGTCCTTCAACTTTACTGGGTACCTAAATAAATAACTTATTGTAAAGGAGCCTAGTAAGCAATAAAGCACAAACAGTAGAAAGAAAAGCATACAATTTTTAGAACAAATTTGTCTATGTAATATTACTTGTAAATTAACAAATTATAAAAAAAGTATAAAATGAAAACTATATTTGTGAAAACAATTTTCATCTACAATATCGACATATTCTGTTCTGAATGTAAATAATATTATGAAGAAATTTGATTAAATCACAGATGTTTCCGAAATCACATGCCAGCATACGAACAACTGTGGGCTCAAACTTTCATATGTTAAATGCATAAAATGTACGAAAATATATGGCATATTGTGGAGGTAGGGCTAACTCATATGAAGAAAGAATGATTGCTTTTTCTGAGGAGATAAGTTTGATCTCTTAACTCTGATACATAAGCAATAATTGCTACTTAAATGAAAGTGTATTTGCTGTAGGCACCAAGGAAGTAATAATTAAACAAGCTAAGTTGGAGTAGTAAGTGAAAATCTTCCCATATACATAGTCATCATTAATTTATACAATAGAACTCATGTATTTTTTTCTGGTGAACATTTATTTTAATTTAATAAGTATCATAGAAATTATATATGGCACAATAATTTGTTTAGATAACTCTTGTGCACAGATATAATTATATATATTTAATTATATTTATGCTGTTTTAAGACATTTTACTCTAAAAATAAGACAGGGATATACAGTGAACTAGCTGCAATAGAAGAAGAAGTGGCTAACATTGTGGCAGGTTTTACAGATAAGTCTGTTGCTGTCATTCAGTGAAAGACTTGATTAAGCCTTTGGGAATGGGGGCACAGAAGATGAGAGTAGCTGAGAGAAGAGACACAGTATCTGATTGGCCAATATCGGATAAGGAGTTTCTTTTGACTCAGATAATAATGTGGAGAAATAGAAGTTCAGATGAGTACAAGTGCAATGTATGATAGAGCAAAGCAATTTTACAGAGCAGGTAGTACAATAATGCTAATAGAAGAAGCAATATGATCTTAGGAGGTGTGAAAATCTTGCACACAATGCCAAGGATAAAGCAGAATACTATGTGTTTATAAAACAGGGAACCAAAATGGAGCTCTTGAGAAAGAGGCACATATGAATATAACAAAAGGAAATAGTGAGATTTTCAAAGGCTGTAGTATTTTTGATGATCAAATGATAAATGCAAAACAAATAGTTAAATTTTGTGCTGAAGCAAAATTTAATTTCACAGTAATTTAATGTAAGGCCAGCATGAAATCTTGGTATTTATCTCATTTAAATATATATGTATAAATGTTGACTGAGCTTCACCAAAGACCATAGCTTTTGATATAACAAATGTTTTATATTCTAAACAGCTTATTGAAATGTGTCCATCCGGTTTTATTTTATTGTGATTTGGAATCAAACCATATCAGTGAGTAAACAACATGCAAAATGATTCAATGAGGAATTGGAGATCTTTCTTCTCAAGTGCTACTCCTGGAAGATTCAGATGAAAGCCCATTGCCATTGTGCAAACCCGTTCTGACTCTCCACTTTGCTGTGGTTACTATACTGTGTATGCCTTGTGTATATCAGCACCCGCCACCTGTGCACCGTGAGGACCCACTCTCATTCCTACTTTGTTTTTATTGACTGTGACCTCAGAAGCTCACCACATGGCAAATCTTTGCAAATGGGCCTCATCTATTGTTTTGTATTTATTAATAATCTATTGCATAAGTTTTAAGTTATTGTTTCTAAAAATAAATGCTGAACAGCAGAAAATAATACCATGTGGGTTACTTTATTTTTTAAAAAATTTAAATCATAAACATCAGGAAATACATTCATATTTCTGTTTAGGATAATGAACTGCCTGAAACCAATGTAGAATTATTTTCTTTTCTGTCTTTTTTTTTTTTTTATCAGTAGCAGGGATCAAACTCACAACCGTGCACCTGCCAAGCAGGCACTTAAGACACTGAGCCAAACTCCTCACCTTATTTATTTTTGAGGCAGGGTCACACTATGTAGTTCAGGCCAGCCTTGTTCACGTTGTAGCCCAAGCTGGCCTCGAACTCATAACTCTCCTCCTACCTCAGACTCCCGAGTGCTGGGATTAAAGGCATGCGCCACCACACCTGGCTTTTGTAGAATCATTTTCAAAATGCTACTGTAGTTATAGAAAAAAATTAGAAGTAAGCAAAAACTTGAATCAAAGAATTATTATTCTGTTACATAAAAATTGCCATTTGAAATTATGGGATATCTTCATTTTAATGAGTTAAAATTATTTTATAGTCTTAAGTTCTCATGACATTACAAATAGACTTATTTATTAACCTAAAATTTCAACACTGAGAAGTAAATCAGTTATTATATGTAACTACAAAAAAGAAAGCAATGGAATGAATGTGACCCTATGTTTTATAATTCAACAAACGGTACTAATTCAAACTTTTTATCATAAAATACAAAATTTTCCTGGAAAACATTACTAGATTTTATCAAAGATTTTTCAACAGACAATAAGATAAGGCTTATTAATGCACAATCCATATTTGAAATTGAAAGTTAGAGATAACATTCAAAAGTCTTTGAAATAGTGTTCATAAGTCTCTAACCTCTGGACAATGATGTTGAGATATTTATTTTGTGCTCTCCAAAATAATATGTCAATGGGTAAAACTGGATGATTATTATTATCTGTACATTTTTATGGAAAATATCAGACAAAGAGATGTACAAATATATTTTGGCTCACTGAAAGTTTGTAGTGAAGGTAAAACAACAGAGGATATACCGAAAATGACTTTTTAATAATTTCAAAAGAGCAAACCGGGTGATGTCAATAAAAGCGGCAAAGTAAGAGACCCTTAACATTTAACCCTCCATAAATACCACAGAAGATGGCAAACGTTAGAATTGAATTTACAATAATTCTGGAAACTGACTATTGGTATTGAGCAACCTGGAAGCTCTTGTTCACCATCCTTTCATCTCCAGCTCAGTAGTGGCCTTGAAAATTAAAATACCTCATTCTTAGTACCTGCGTTACAAAAGGGAGCTGGTTCACTTACAAAGATTTATTTCTGAAGAGCTGTGATTATCTGGTCTGTCTGGTGGTCCACTTGGGGATGCATCTTTATAACCACTTTGTAATGTCTCAGAGTGAAAATTCCCACCCAGTGATACATTTGCCAAAGCTATGTAGATATTTGCTTAATTCAGTTGCCTCCTGAATAAGTGAATAAGTGGTAACAAATGACAGCTTGATTAAGAAGTTTAAAAGGGGAATGTATGCAGCTAGAGACCATGCTCACAAATGAAATAAATCAAATGTACCTGTGCAAGCATCACCTTGTCGCCCTAGTGTAAGAAGGCAAAAGAGTAAGTAAGAAACAACATCTGTAATAGATACTGAGAAGGGAAAGAAACTGCTTACACGGAAAGAGTGACTGGGATAAGAGAAAGAAGAAATGAAGGAAGAGAAAGCAAAACAAATATATATATGCAATTTATAAATATATAAATATATATGTGGTAGGTAACATAATTATACTATTAATTCCTTTTAGTTCATTGAAGGGATCAATTGTGCTTATATTGGTTAATTTTGCATGCCTATATCCTGTATTCTGAGCCACTATTTTGAAGAAAACAATATATGAACCCTTGTTAATTTCTTATTATCCTGTTTTGAAACTCTGTATTATTGTTTTTATCTTTTTGTGCTTTTATCACTTTAAAGTATGAAAGCAAAATTTTAAATAAGATACATATAGATGTCATCTAATATTCAAATAGAGATATTTAAGATAAGTTGTCTTAACTACTTCTCTTCATTGTTGATACAAAATACCCAACATTCACAAATTGAGAGGGGAAATGTTGATTTAGCTCACACTTTGCAGAGGTTTCATGATTGGCTGGCTCCAGGATGGCGTGGCGTGCCAGAGACGCATCACAGAGGAGAAACCGTTCATGGTGGGCAGAAGGTAGCAAAGCAACAAGGTAGAAAGCAGATAACTGTTGCAGCTTCTTTCTGCCCCCTCTTGTGTTCTATCTGGACTACCTGACTTAAAACAGGTGCCAAGCCAATCAGTGGACTAATTTATTAATTACAAACTTAATTCATTATTACAAGCCTGAAATAAAATGTCACGAAGGAAAAAAGACAAAATATAATTGAAAGAAATTGTATTGTACCAAAGAAAGTGGAGTCATTGTATTCCACTTTCATTGTTCTGGGTAAAAAATATTAGAAATATCAGTGCTATGAATACCTGCAGGTGGCACAGGCAGAAAAGAGGTTAGATTATCCTGAAATGAGGTAATCCATTTTATGCTCTGTAACTCCATCATCAAACATGTATGAATGGCAGCTAACATTCCTCTGTTAGTGTGCACATGTGAGAGGGCCAGGAACACAAGTCATTATCTTCAAAGAGCCCATTTCACCTCCACTGAGCTGTTCTGGAAATTAAAGGAGAATGAATTAAGGAACAGCCTTACTTTTTGCGACAATGGAAGGGTGTGAAACAAAATGCCTTCTTTGCTTTTTTTATTTTTCAAGTAAAAATTTACTTAAAGGTAATGCATGACAATAACTGTGATTCACTGAGTATGTCATATGTTACTCCATGTAATCTCCAAAAGAAACTCATGAGGTCTTAGCACTTTAAAATTTTTATCAATATGGGATGCTTCACATTTACATTAGTCATTTGTTAACTCTTTGACAAAACTAAAGTAAGATGATGTGATTGTCTGCAAAAGCAAGTAATTAATACTGTTAATTCCTCAGACTCCAAAAATCTAATACTGAAATTCTGAGAAGTAGCAGTAACTTCTTCTAAAATGTAGAAACTGATACATGTTCTGTTCTGTTTTAGTTCATTGAAATTCAGATTTTACTTTTTCTGTTAGCATGTCCATCATCTCCCAGGATGGGGATTCAATAATACGTGTTTGTTGATTTTTGATTCGGGGAGATTGGTAAGTGCATCTGGAAAAAGAAGAAATGGAGATTACTGAAGTTAAAATTTCATCCACTTTACAGTTTTGATATTTGTGTATTGTACTTTTATTCTTTTCATTTTTCTTTCTTTAATAACGTTGCCTTAACTGGCAAGTCTTAAATGTGTACACTTATGGGGTATATTGTGATACCACAATTATAATGTTTAAACCAAAATAATTAATATGATCATCTCTTCAAATACCTATCTTTTTGTAGTAAAACATTTTAAGTATAATTTCTTAGTTACTATGAAATTATAATTATTGACTGTAGTCACCCTGCTGTATAGTATATCTCAAAGTTTAACAATCACATTTCCTAAATATCTATTTATATAAAAGGATTTTAAAAATCTAAATACATTTTTAGAAAATAAGTAAAAATATACCCAAGTCTAATTTACATTTTACCCATCACTCTGATTTTTTTTATATCTAAATTTTGGGTATTTCACGGCATTTCTCGCACCAAGAGAACCTTAATTACTCTCCAAGAAAATTCTTTCAGATTGAAAATACGATCTATCCATGTAATATTTGCTAATAAGGTGAGTAAGTTTCCTAGAGTAATATTTAGTGTCTGGAGATACATTTATTCTTTAAATTAGCAATTTATTGAATCATTCATCAGTCATTGCTATGACAAAATTCCTGACATAGGCTACTTTTGAAGCTAAGAGCCTTCTTTAGGTGACAGTTAGATCTGGGTGAAGGTCAAAGCAGAATCTGATAATCTGCTGGTAGCCTTCTTTCTAGCAGAGTCATAGAGTAGGGCATGGTAACGCACGGGCAGATAGAGGGTACCTAACTCTGTACAAATATGTCTGGATGCTCTCTTATAAACCTATCAGGGGTGTGTTCATGCATGGTTTGCTCCAATGACCTTATCTAATCCTACTCACTTACTAAAGGTCCTGCCTCTGAAACACACAGGTGGAATAAATGTCCAGCTTCTTGGTATCTCACAATGAGAATGCAACTTCAAGAGATGTTGTCTTGGTGGAAGGACTCAAACCATACTCAAGCCAAAACAAACACTTTTGTCAGCTTTTGTTCACTGAGAGTTCAACTTTTGTGATATTCCTAAACAAAATAAGTGTAGAGAGAAATAGTGTTATGGTTTATTATCTAGAAGGCCCCCTACCCCGCAAAGCCTTATCCACTCATAGGTGGGGCTTTTGAGAGGTGATTTGATCATGTGGCTATGGTGCCCAGCCCTGGATTAGTCTGCCGATGATTCTGTAGTTAAATATGATGTTAGGAGGTAAAACTTGGTCAGAAGAGGTGAATCACTGGGCTCATGGCCTGGAAGGATTTGTCTCCCTCCTTTGTCTCTTGAGCTTTCTCTCTGCTTCCTGCCACCAGGCCGTGAGCTGCTTCTTTCCTGCCATGCCTGTCTGCTGTGCTGCCCTTCCTTTTATTCAGTCAACTATGGACTAAAAACTCTACAAACTCTGAATCAAAATAAGCCTCCCCTCCTTTAATTTGCAAGTATTGAGTACGGTGTCTCAGTGACAGGAAAAGTAACTGAGACAGAAAGCAAAGAAGCTAGGAATGAGAGGGAAGAGGAAGAAAGGAATGAAAAAGAGATGCAAATCAAAGAACAGAAAAGAAAACAGAAAATGGACAGAAAAATAGTGTATATCAGTGATAGCAAAACTTTCAGAGACAAGTGCCCAAATGGCAACCCAAAACTCACTTATTTATCACAAAGTGCCAATGCTATAATTAAAACTCAATATTGGGGTTTTAGTTTAGAAAAAACAACTCATACATTGACATCTTTTGTCTTAAAAGGAAAACAAGTAACACGTGTGCCGTAGTTCAGCCACCACCACTCTATAGGAAGCAATTTAACTCTTCTGCTGAGGAGTTCCTCGAGAACGCAATGTATAATTAATTGTGTTAGTGTTGTGTTTCTTCATGATGCTAGGCTTATTCAAAAGAGCAAATGCCAAAGCTACCAAAAGCAGCTTGAGAACTAGAAGCCTATTAAAAACTTTACTGCAGATTACAAGACCTAGGCATGAAAAATGATCAAACAAACAATGACAGCACATACTGTTCTTTTTGATGAACTAACAGAGTTTAGTAGTATAGTTATCTATCTTGTAATAATAATTCTAAGATAACAATATGCGATATATTGACTAGTGTTGATTTATTACTTTTCTTTGAAATTCCATATTAATTCTACCCTTTTTTTGTTTTGCTTTTTAAAAACAAATAAAGAAGAAAAAAACTTCAGTACACAACAAACATTCATACCATCTAGAGTCTATAGACAGTGTTCTCATTATTAAAATTATCCCATATTCAGTGAGTAATATTCTTTAGAACAAGATTCTCCAATTGATATCAACAACAAATCATTGGGGCCTTTTGTTTATATTTTTGTTTGTTTTTGTACCGGGGATCGAGCTCACAACATTGCCCCTGCCAGGCAGGTGCTTAGGTCACTGAGCTGAATCTCCAGCCTATTTTGTGAGACAGGGTCTCACTATGCAGTTCAGGCTGGCCTTGAACTCACTTTGTAGACCAGGTTGGTATCAAACTCCTGCCTCAGCCTCCCAAGTGCTGGGATTAAAGGCATGTGCCACCATACCCGGGCAAATCACTGTTTTGGAAAAAAACTTTCCCTTTGTTACAGTGCATTATATAATCTCATATTAAGACTGAAGCTCTAAAGTTCTATTTTAAGGAAATGTTAATTCAAGAAAACAATATATTTATGTTATTACAAAATTAAAATTAACAGATTAAGCCTAACTGCCTGGCAATTAAGCACAATGGACATGTTTGAGGCCATGATAGAGTTTGATTTGGATTTAACATTTTTGGTATTTTTCTGGAAACATCTAATTCTTTCTCTAGGAAAATTAGCATTATTTTTTCTTTGAATAATCCCACATAAAAAGAAGTAATAACTTTGTGTAAGTCTAATATTTTTCTAAATTTAACTTGTAGGTATTGTGTGCTACATTTTAGCAAATCACTTCAGCAAATAAGTCATAATTTGACCAAACCATTTGTTAGATTTCCAACACTTGTTTCTTTTAATAAAAGATATAAGAAATAAGGAAACCAAAGAAAAAATTAAAAAGGACACAGACTTAAAAAGTATGTTTTATAAGAAAACTCTTAACTGCAATGCTAAATTGAAACTTGAAAACAGTCATACCATTTTAAGGTTAAAATAATATAGTCTGGAATTATCAATTTTTATTTTATTGAAAATGTTTTTCTTTTACTATCCACTAATGCACTTCAAAACCATAGATGCTTGACTGCAAGAAATTTTGTTTCTGATCAAATCATTCCCATGCTTGAGAATTTCCAAAAATACCCAGAACTAATTTACAAATATTTCTTAATTGTCATCTGTCACATTTAATTTAAAATAACTTTTGTGATTTCTGCAAACTATTTCCCTATGACTCCTTCACGATACTTCAATTTCATGCTCACTTATTTTGTTCAAACCTACGTGGAAGATATTTTGTTTAGTTCTTGAATGCATAGCCAATGTAAGGCCAAACTCAGTAAGAATCAATGAATGTTGTTAGGAAAGTAATACAAAATAATCATAGAATTTTAATTTAAAAAAATTCAAAACATGATTTCTCTTTTGGAGATAGAGCTGGAGGACAATATAAGGACCAGCATCTAGAAAACAGAAGACTTGATGAAAATATAAAATGACTATTTTAAGACAGTGCACTTAGTTTACTCAGAACTGTAATTCCTAATAGAAGACAAATGAGAATTGTTTGAGGTGTAATCAAAAAAGATGGTGAATGCTTAAGTTATTTAAAAATGTATTACAGTTAAAGACAAATTGCCATTAATTCCTCCCAAAATACTCCACCTTCCTTCAAATATTTTCCCTTATCTCATTGTTCGAACCACTTTCTGAAGCAGTTCTGGAAGTCCTCTTTCACGAATTTCTTTAGTTTGCTGACCCCGCTGCCTCAATGCTCAGCAGGAATAAACAGCTTCTAATTTTCATCATCATTGGACTTTGAGGAAGAACTAACTGAGTCATAATGTTAGGCAGTAAGTTAGTAAAATCAGCAGGCTGGAGATAAGCAGTCTGGGGCAACTTGGAAGCAAAGAAGACATCATTAGCTATAGAGAAGTTCCACACAAGCTTATAGTTTTAAACTAGCTCAAGAGCATGTAACATCTGTAAGTGTGCCAATAAAGTCCAGAGACCATATAAATTATAGACCTTTGGTGAGGAACTGCAAAAACTTCATTGTCTCAAAACTAAAGAGAGACATCCACCTGAGCACTAAACAGGGACTGCTTCCCTCTGTAGTAGCTAAACACGGACCATCTTACTCATGTAAGAAAAAGAGTTTCCTAATAATAATAATATAGATAAGAACCACTATGAAGAAACAGGCAAAATCCTGGACCCTTACCTGCTTTTTATTTAAAACATGATTCGGGTTTTCTCCTGGACTGGCCATAGAATTAGAATCCATTTTTGCTATAAACCACAGCTCTTCACTTAGCCTGCAGATGCCCAATAAGCAACTAAGAGCAAAACAAGATTTGGATTTAAATCTGTATACTTTTTCCTGTAAATTGTAGGTCAAATTTCTTCTCAGCTCTGCATAAATACACTATATAAGCAAACAACACACACACGCACACACATACATAACATGTAATATATATGTATATGTTGACCATTTAGGAAATATCTGAAAGTTGTCAAAACTAGGTTAATGATTAACCCTAAATTTAGAGAATCAAAAGCCTTTCAAGACTGAGAACACCAGATCAGGATGAGGGCCAATGGGGATAGTCAACTCCAGCCATTCCCCCAAACCTGCATCAGGAGGACACCAGAAGGCCCCTCAGTCAGATTTCTGAGCTCTGACGGCAGGACTGAAGTGATGATCAACAGAACTTCATTCCACCTGCGAAGCTGTAACGGCTGGACAGCGCCTTCACGGATGGCCACGCTGAAACCCTGTGTCACCAGTGCTTCCCCTCCAGGTAAGGAGGCTGGAGTCCTTTACTCTCCTACCTTTAACTTTCGATTAAAGCTTTTTTTTTTTTCTGGAAACTTGTTCTTTAGGCTTAAATTTCATTAGTACTAAAATCAAGGCCCCTCGCCAGCCAGTGACCCGCCCAGAAGTCACGGGTCGGCACCCAGTGCCTCAGGCGGATGAGGACCGACGCCCTCGTTCCTGGAGCAGGGCCTCAGATGGCGGTGGGCGCTGACAGCGGTCACTGAGTGCTCCCTCACACCTGCCATGACGCTCACCGCCGAGATCCTCCGCAACTGCTCCAGGAAGTGACAGGAAACGGGGAATAACTGTTTGCACAAGGTGGTGGACTCGTCTATTTCCAGGGAGATTACAACTTTCTGTTTACTTGGGTACTACACTGCCTGTTTGGTTCTACCACGCCTCGTACTGACGAGCCTTGAAAACTTACTTTTCATGGTGGCAGTCAACAAACCGACAAATTCATTCTATGTGTAAGGTGGGATAGGCAGCTCATCTCACTGTCAAGAACTTCCTCAGATCCTGTCCTGTAACATCAGGATTTTTTTTTTTTTTTTAGTAAGATTTCTACAAAGGAAAAATGCCTCTGTAACCGTGAATAACTTTGAGTTCCAAAACTGTAGTTTTGCTAAAATCACAGATTTAAAATGATGATTTTGCCTTATCTCCTTTATAACACATCTCTACTTTTTCTACTTTACCTCAGGTTGTCTTTTAAGAACGCTTGTCTAGAGAGTAGGCTACACTTCCTACTTAAAGAGTTATAAAATGCACCATAAATAAATTAAAGGTCTCCGTCTAATACATGCAATAAGGCTGAAGTTCCTAGCAAATATTATTTTATACTTGTCAGTATTTTGGAAGCTCATCAAATATCTTTTTAATGTAGAATATCTTTTTCTACCATTTTTTTTTTCTCAGAAGAGGATTATTTGTACCTCTAGCTGTCACCTCCGTACAGCCATTGGTCACGAAAATGCCCTGGTCAAAGCGCGTTAGTCTGTCCTGCTGAATAACTGACAGTAACATCCAAAAATCTATTGAAAATATATTTTGACTGTTCTTCACGTATTCCAATGAGCCGAGATTATGCCTGTCATTGTGAATTCAATTATTAATTGATCAATCATTTCTTTCTGAAGTAACTGATGGTTTAGGATTTTCTGTGCCTCAAAGGCAATTAAATGCAAATCTACATCAGTCAGTCATCTGCTAACAGTTTCCTTTAAGGAATTCCCTGGAATACAAATGGAATGCCCCATGGCGGTACTGGTCACCTGTAACTCACTCTCTTTGGTTTTATTTTTTTCTTAATAACCCTTTATTCGACGTCTGATTGATTTTTCTCTGACTTTTCTTCCTTAGAAAGAGTATGTGATTCGAAGGTCACATATCAAAGTACTGAACACGTACAAATTACTGCTCTGTCTTTCTTTTTCACAGAAGTTTCTAGTGGATCCAGGTTTGGAGAAGCCGGAGGACAAAGTGAGCGCCAAAGACTCAGCTATTTGGAACTTCAAGAGGAGACGCGCTTCACCCCTCAAACGGGCAACATCGCTCTCTGAAAATCTCAGATAAAAAGACATTACTTTTTCCTCTCAGTAACACTGTGTTACTGAACATTCACATTAAGTCAATATTTCAGCAAAAAATATAAAAATGAAAAATACTTTAATATTTAATATAATTCACAGCCTATTAGATGACACTTCTCCATGCTAACATTACATTCCACCTCATGAAACTATTGCTTTTGCTCCTTCTTTTCACTACTGCTAAAATGAGGGGGAGGCACAATGCATAAAGCTTCCCATTCATTTATTAAAATACTCTGCCCTCACCTTGTCAATCAAGCAGGAAAAATAAATAAAAAATGAAAAGCATTAAATCAGGACTATTGACGTCCTAGCAGCCTGATGGGAAGGAACCAATATTGCTTCTTTGGATTAAATGTTTAGCATTGTCATGGAAGTTTGCAAATAGTGTATTTACACAAAAGGAGTTTAGATATGCATTTATTGTCTACTCAAAAGTTTGGCCATTTATTGAGATAAACTATCAGGTGCTTCTTAGGTGTATTATATTCTCATTCCATTTGATGTGTTTCTTGGTAACAATGACTTGCACACAACAATTCATCATTTCCCAAAATTTTTTTCAAGACTGGAATCACATGGAGCAAATGCTCACACAGTCCGTCAGGCAAGAAGGTGGATGGCAGAGTCAGTAAGAACTTTGATCTGGTTCAGAATGTGGGACAAGCTAACCACTCTGCTACTTACCAGTTAGATGAACTTGCATCAGTTATTTAATTTCTTCTTTAAGGTTTATATTTAAATGTCCCACAAAAGCCTCTTGTACTCATAAATGGAGCTTTTGGGAGGTGACAGGATCAGGCAGATGTGACAGGTATCAGTGGATCACAGTTGATTATGGTAAGAGAGGGGAAGCCTGGTTAGGGCAGGTGTGCCCCAGGGGCGTGGCCCAGAAGGGTGTATCTCTGTCTCTCATCCCTCCAGCCTCACTCTCTGCTTCCTGGAGCCATGCCATGGGCTGTTTCTCCTGTGCCCTGCCACCTGGCCTTGGTGCCAGCCAATTTTGGATCCGATCCTCTACAAACTAAATCAAAACCACCTTTTCTTCTTAGAGTTGTGGTTGTCAGGTAGTGTTTCAGTGACCAAAGAATGTAACTACAGCATTTGGTATAAATCATTTTCCTCATTTCAAAATAGATAATACGCCTTTATAATGTTTTTACTATGGTTACATGAGCTGTATATTAAAAAATGTGTAAGATCGTATTGGACTCAATGTAAATACTTGCCACACCTGCTAGGTATTATTAGAGATGTGCTGAATCAAAATTAATAAATTGTATAGCATAAGAGACCCATTCTAAGTCTCTGTCCCTCTCCATTCCCTTATGCTGCATCGCTTTTCTCCTTAGATCGCTCTCCTGGCAGATTGTCTATCTGTTCCGTGTTTCACTCTGTTTACCTCTCTGTCTGTTCCTCAGTATGGGCCTATGCTTGAAGCTGATAAATTCAGATTCATTATCATATTTGCAGCAATGAGAAGAGTGCCTCGCCTTCATGAACGTATGAAACACAGGATCGGGATGAGCTGAGTTAATGAGAAAGCACATTATTGAAAAAATACATGTTTTATACTATTAAGAAAAACAATAGTTCCTTACCACATGAAGTGTGATGAACATAGACGTAACTTTTCTCTCAGCTGATCAAGCATGGTTCTTCCTGTCTCTGGGTCCCAGACCTCCCTCTCAACAACCTTACAGCATCCAGATGCCAAACCACAGAGGCCCCTCCCCACCAAATTTTTTAGAGCGCTTACTTTAGAAATTTACAATTATGACTTATATATGCTTTTAAAATGTAAATCCTTTTAAGAGTCTCCTTCCAGTTTTATAATTCAGTGTCCTCTTTCTCAGGCACCTGAAAGTTGTTCCTTTGAACTGTAATCATCAGGGATCATACGCCCCTCTCAACTGCTCTCTTTCTAAGGATACAGCAACGGTTCTTTGTTTTTTTTGTGCTAAAATGTAAAATTACTTCTTGTCTGGAAAACAAAACTTAATTTCTTTAGAGTAAAGTCAAATAGGTAGCATGAATAGATCAATATCACCTATCTCTGCTCTTAAATTTTCCAGTCCTTTATTTTAATGGAGTTGCATTCAGACTGAGTTCAAGTCTCTCTCCCTCATTACAATGGGTTTGAACTAAGTCCCCTTTGCCATTTTGCTTTGCCTAGCACAATGTTTTGCTTTGATAGGAGAAACATTCATGATTCAGGTGGTGTGGAGGGTTCAATCAGGAGACTACGAGAAAGAGTTCATAGAAGTTGTGTCTTAAGGTGCTTTCGGCAGATATGAGACAGGAGATTAGTGTGTGCCAATGTGACAGCAAGTGAGTGCGATCTGTCAGTCAGAGTGCTGGAGCATGCGCACAGAGAAACAGGTACGAGCTCTGCACCTGGACCAATCAGAAGGTGCTGCCTTCATCTCTTCCCTTGAGAAATCAAGCAGGTTTTTGGTGAAACGACCTAGAGCTGACGTTAGCCTAAGGAGGGTGGATATAGAAGATTACCACCATTAAGTTTACAGTCACTATGCTTTCTCAGTGGTAAATTCTCAGTCTTTTGAGTACTTTGTTTCCTTTAATTGGCCGGCATTTGTTCTGCAGAGCATATTTCTTTTCCTACCTTGAATAAATGTAAAACCTCAGTACCTTTCACACTTGTCCTGTCCAATTCCTTGCTCAAGGCAAGAACCTAGAAAGAAATTCTGGAAGGGGCCCACAGCACCCCAGAACCCAGTAACTTTTTATTACCAGTACGGTGGCCAGTAGCTTCCTTTTCTCAATCTGAAGACAAAGCAGGTACTCACTGTAGAGCGCCTCAGCAGTATTGTTAGGTGCCCAGATACTTCCAATCCTACCTCTCAACAAACCTCTATGTCCCATTTCTGGCTTTTGCTTCCATCTCACTCTTATTCCTTGATGTTCCCTGGATGACTACTGATCTTGGACCCACATCTACCCATCACATTGCCCACGGGAAGACGGTTACCTGGGTCGGTGGGATGAGGAGGAAGAGGCTTTCTTCTTCAATACCCTCTCCTGCCCTCCCCACAGGAAGGACTGTCTTTCTCAGAACCTTTCATTCTTACACCAATTCTGTTAACATGAATGTTTTTCAGTTCAAGACACATTAACCCTTTCCTCTGTAATATTGATGTCAATTTCAGATTTAGTTCTGAATTGCTCTGGGTCCCAGACCTCCCTCTCAACAACCTTACAGAATCCAGATGCCAAACCACAGAGGCCCCTCCCCTCCAAAAATATTGATGTCAGTAATGTGCACTTTCAAATATATATGTGGTTTTGCAAACTACCAAACTATTTCTCTGTTCTTTTCCATTGCTGCTATTTTACAATTAAAATGTTTTTAACATACTATCCCTCGAAAGCTAAAAAGCACTATTTCTAAAAATTTAACATAGATGATAAGCCATTTCCCATTTGGAGCAGTTTTAAATAGATATTTATTCAAATAAAATATAAATGAACTAAATCTTCTTTCAGAAGATTAGAGCTAAAAAGGCAACTCGCAAAACCATTTTCATCTTCCAATTGATACTACACAGGGGATTTAGTTCTCCTAACACTGGAGCATACTGCTGCACTGTTACTTAAATATGATGGGAAAGCATATTATGAGCATAAGCTCTTTCTGAATTGCTGTTTGAAGGAAGGATAAGCTCTCTTCCTACCTGTGCTATTGTAGTACTCTTTTTTGAATCTTACAATTAATTTATATGATACATGGTTAATAATAGGGTTCTATTTAAAATAAAGTTCCATTCCCCTTTGCCTCATTCCTTTTTGTACATTCCTTTAATTTGAATCTATTCAAGTTTTTGTCCTCTATAACCGTTTAAAATTTCTCAAACTACAGTTTGATTTCTTTCTGCAAGACTAGTTAATACTAAAGTAAAATTATTCGAGGAAAATAAGATATAAACAATGGAAAATAATAAAACTTGGACATGCACACCCAACACTAGTGATCAAGTGCCTCACATGCAAGAGGAAGGAATCTTGCTACAAATTTCTTAGGAGATGCTTTTGCCCAGGAACAATGAAGTGCATTTTCGAAGTAATCATTTTTATGGGAGTACTTTAATCACTTTTTCATCCACAAATTTCCCTCAATTTGGAGGATTTGCCCATGCATTTAGTGTACATGCGATTCACTTGGTTGGAATGTAATGCATTGCATGCTGCTTAACTCTTTGAAGTTCATAAATTATTAACTGATGCCATAATTAAGTATAGAATTTTCCAACTTCTTATCTGTCTTCAATTATGTCATAAGTAATGCAATGTTTGTAATGTGTTTCTCCTATTCTCAGGTTCTACACTTTGCATTTTCTTTGGTTGACTCTGTAATTCAAAATCTCTTGTTGGGTCCTAGTTCAAAGTCACTTGTTCTGAGTTGTGTTACTGAGACATTTTAAAGATTTCTGCCATTCACAATCCATTATCTGCTTAGTCATTGAAGGAACACTGTGGCATTAATTCTAAAAAAAAGTTTCATGATTCCTGGGCACAGGTGTAGGTAGGACACACATGTTCATTACCAGGCAGAGTGCTTATGCCTTTATTGGTAATATATTTCATCACCCAGTACTGAATTACTCTACTTGCCATTTTTTTCACAAATATGTAAACAATACCTTCTCAGGCATTAACTTTTTAAGCATTTTCCACTTTGACAAGCTAAATGTGGTTTTCCAGAAAGTTGTATAATTGCTGTTAAGTGAATATATACTTCCTCTCTCCTTGTGAGTTCACCTTGGTTTATAAATATAATACCTTGCTTCCAAAAGAGACACATAACTTTACATACTATTTTGTGTATTTTTTCTTTATGGTATCAGATATTTAATCCAGGGTCTTTATGCTGAACTAATACAGTGAAGAACATTGCTATGAATTCCCCTGAAAATGTCTCCTCTTGCTTTCAATAGTTATCTCACCATTCTTGTCACTTCCTGTAGCAGTTCTAGAAATTCTGTTTTTGAAGATTCATTACTTGTGCTCTCCTGGAGTTCATGAACAAAAATCAAACTGCACAGGAAACACTTTGCAGAATCAACAACTGGGATCTCGTCTTATTAAAAAGTTGTTTTTGCATGTCAAAGGAAATCTCCAACAGAGTGAAAAGAAAACTCATGAATTGGGAAAATATCTTAGACAATTGTCCATCAGACAAAGGACTTTTATCTAACGCATACAAAGAATTAAAAAAAAATCAGGCCCCTAAAATTCAAAGACCCAAACCCAAAAATGGACATTTGAGATGAATACACACTTCTCAGAGGAATAAATACAAATGACAAATAAATATATGAAAAAATGTTCAACATCAACAGTCATTTGGGAAACGTAAATTAAAAGAACACTGAGATTCCATCTCACTCCAGAAAGAATGGCCAAGACAAAGAAAACAACCAATAACAAATGCTGGAAGGGTTGTGGGGAGAAAGGAACACTTCTCCACTGTTTGTGGGAGTGTAGACTGGTGCAACCACTGTGGAAAGCAGTGTGGAGATTCCTCAAGAAGCTAGGATTAAAGATCCCATTTGACCCAGCTATCCCTCTTCTGGGCATTTTCCCAGAAGAACTGAAAACATCATACCACAGTGACATTTGTGCACCCACGTTTGTAGCAACCCAATTTGTAATAGCCAAATCTTGGAAACAACCCAAGTGCCCATCAATCAAGGAATGAATAAAAAAGATGTGGTATTTTTATACAATGGAGTACTACTCAGCTATCAAGAAAGATTATGTTGAGAGTTTTATAACTAAATGGACATGACTTGAGACCATAGTCATAAGTGAAATAAATCAAACTCATATGTGTAAATACCATATTGTTTCCCTAGTGTAAGAAACTGAAACAGTAGCTATGATCCATAATCTACAATAAATACTGGGTAAGGGTAAGAAACTGCTCAAAGAGCAAAAGTAATTGGGAAAGGGGAAAGGAGGAAAGAAGAAAGGGAAAAGGAAAAAGACATAAATTTGTATATATGTATACGTAAGATAGCTAAAATGACTATACTACTAATTGTATTAGTTATTGAAAAAGAACAGTTGATACTTACATGATTAGACCAAATTTACCTGCCTATATCTGCTAACCTAAACAACCCTTTTGAAGGTAACACTATGCAATACTGAAACCATTGTCAAGTTCCTATCATTTTGTTTTGTAAACCTATGATGTTACTGGATTAGATTTGTTGTTGTCATTTGTTTGTATCTTTTGCTTTTTGTCTTTCTTTCTGTGTCTTTTTTCTCTTAATTAAAAAGAAACTGAAAAAATTGTGCTCTTCTGGCTGACGATAGCTCATGTTTTAATTCAAAAACTTTACATTCCATAGTGAATTTGATGATAGGAAAGAATTGGAGGTCTTACAGTGCCAGATCTGGTGAACGAGATAAATGAGGACACGTGTTTCCACAATCTTTCTTCAGATGACACTTGACTGCAGACTCACATTTTTTATCACATCCTGTAAGACACTCACAAAATAAAATTTCCATAACTGCTTTAAAAAGTGGCAACAATGATGGAATTAGTGTGTTTGAAATAAGAGGAAATATCTTGAAGGAAATTAATGACAGTTTCTGTTTTCACTGTAATAAAATTTAAACACTTATGATATGTGCTGATCATGTCTTGTATATCCTAAGTCCTTTTCGACATTTTGTTTTGAGACAGATTATTGCTCATCTCCAGGTTGCCAAAGCCATTCCGGAATTTACATCCACCTACCTCAGCTCTTTCAGATGGTTCAGATTACAGATGCCTGCTGCCACACTCAGCACCCTTAGTAGGATTTCAGTGCTAGTCAATAGTGAGTGTAGCTGTAAGAACTCTAGAAATGTTACCTAATTTAAGTTCAGTGGCCAGACAAGAACTATCAGTTTGTTTCATTTTCATTAATTTGAAGTTGGAACCTAGAAAAGTTCATTTCTTTTCTGTGGAGCCACAAATCACTAAGAGTATCTCCAACACTGAAAACCAGTGCTCTTTTCTTCAGTAGAGAACTCAATCACTAGAGTCACCTCAAAAGACCTGGTTCCCCTCAGATCAGTGATGGTTTGTCATATGGTATTTCAAGTATAAATTTTAATTTTACTGTTGTCATATCAAACTAAAGAGGGTATGAAAGAACGGCTCGGTTGTCAACCAAATATACTGACCGCAGCAACACTATTTGTATAATTGACAATCAACAGAGATACACTCAGGTAAGGTTCCACAATCTGAAAATAGATTGTTACACCAACCTTATTTTTCAGAGAGCTAAGTACGGTATTTACTTGAGTAGGACGATTCATTCTAACAGGTTTTAAAAATGTAGTATGAATATGGAAATCATAACCATGCTGTAAACTTATCAGATACTCTTACTTCATCAACTCAGTTTTAAAACAAAATAAATTGTAGTAATAATGTGACATCACTAGGTAAACATATATCACTATTGCAAGTAATACTGCTGCATGTAGGCTACAAGACACCATAGAGGTGTATCATGTTTATTACATGAACTAAATTTAATTTAAGTATTCAAGGAGATTTTATATTTTAATATAGTGTAGTTTAATTATTGGAGTCAAAATACTTTCCAAAAAAGTATAACAAATATATTTAGGACACAGTTTTAGAATTTACACTAGTAGGAGAAACAAAATTATCTTATGCAAAATTTTAAAAACTAATAGTTATATTGCACACCTGTAATCTAAGCCTTTTGGGAGGCTGAGGCTAGAGGACCACAAGTTCAAGACTAGCCTGGGTTAATGACTTAGCAAGACTTTGTCTCAAAAGAAAAAATACTAATAATGATAATGACAATAACAATAATACAGGCTGGGAAAGTAGCCTAGAGTGGTTTCTTGGACATAAAGAGAAAGAGAGAGAGAGAAAAGAGAGAAAGACAGACAGCCAGACAGTCAGAGATAGAGACAGAGAAGGATAATTAGAGAAGTATATGGAAGTATTCATTTCTATTGGTGGTGTGTTTTCCTGGTTTAAAATATCAGCAAGGACAAGTAATTATCAGTTATCGCAGGAATTTGGTTGGACAATAGATTGTAAGTAGAAGAAACATGTATGCAAGGCTTTAAACCAATGTAACAATTTAATGCACACAAATAAGCTGAGTTCTCTTTCGTGTTTCCTTAAGCTTTGCTGGCAGTGGAACCCAGGGCCCCACACAGGTTAGGCAAATGTTCTCACACTGAGCTCTATCTCCACCCCTCAACATTCATATTTTAAATGTATTATTTAATAAACACAAGTTACATTTCTTCACACCAAGGTTTTCACAAATTAGTAGTAATTAAATTTTGTAAAGAAATACACAATCTTTGCAAGTTTTATAGCAAATGGAATATGCTGTTTATAATATTACTGTACTATAGTCTACACACGAGATAGACCCTTATGACTACCCCGGAGATGCAAGCAAGCAGAATTCATTAGACTGTTTGGACACAGTTGCGCTGTGCTTATCAGTTTGGTAAAGGCAACTCTTTTTTCCTAAAGATATACATGTACATTGCTTTTCTGTACAGACTGACTACGCTTGGCGGTCATGTGAGCACCATCTCCTACCCCACACATACCCAGAGAGCTCCCAGTGAGTCACAGATCAGCCTGCTGCCCCTCATTAGAAACGGTGACCCTCCCTCACAGAGACTACAACAATCTTCTTAACTCCAACCAATCTAGCAAGAAACATGAAGAAAAGCAGGATTTGCAATCCCGGCCAGGAAAGGCCAGATATCTAATGTACTGCTCACCCAAAGATGCTAAGAACAAGGATCAGACAACCCATGTTTGATTTTTATTTGGCCTCAATGCTGAAATGACCTGGTCTCTAGTGAATTCATAATCTCCTGCACCCATTTTTTATCTTCCTGGTCAATCAGGTGACTCCAGTGTTGCCATGGCAACTGCCTCTGGGCAAGAATCTGGGGACAGCATCTTAAGTGGACACACAGACCACTTTTTGTCAGTCGTTCTGTACCTCTCACAGGTACTTTGATACACAAGCTACTTGTTCATCCATCTTGGATATGAGGTGAAAGGCTTGAATAGTGATACGAGAAGTCACACGTGAGTACCTGTCCCTTCATATCAAGAGTATATTGTATGTGGCATCTTGGAAAGTCCCAGTGGGGTTGAACTCATCACTCCCCAGGAATGTTCATCTTGATAATGACTCCTTGGATTTTTTTTCCTTCCATGCCATTCTACCCTAACTCTCAACTCTATGCACACAGCAGTTCTCAAAGTAAAACGCCTGCAAGTATGCTAAAAAATAATCAACTCATACGAAGATAACTGAAGTTTAAATGCATCAATGTTGGTAAAGTAATTAATATATATCAGACAAATGGCAAATTTCTTATATGTAAGAAATTGCAATTTGATATGATTTTAAATAGAGAAATGAATGGATACTAATAAGTGGTTCTGTTTAATGTGAGGCCATTCAATACTGTATACTGAAAGCCTTTTTCAATTATTTCAGACACATCAAATTCCACTATTACAAGATAGAAATAAAATTTATAACTCCACACCTCAATATGTTCTTTTAGAATAAACATGAACATAACCAGATATTTGCTAATATTACAGGGCACAGCCAATTACAATTATTAAGTGTGTGAAAAGACAAAACAATGGAATATGATGGGAGTTTCTCTTTACCAAAAATCTGCTTTTTAACTCATGTAATGTAGTCTCCAATGAATCTTTGAATGAAATCAAATTGGTAACCTGAGATTCCAATGAAAGTAGTTCAAAGTCTCAAAATATCATCCTGTATCAAGGAAATCACAGACAAACAGGTAAAAAAAAAATTGATGAACAAGCAGAATTTTCTTAGAAAAGTGGATGAGAAAAGTTGAGTACAGAGAAGTGGAAGTGCCCGACCAAGACTTCTCGTCTACCTCACAAGCAGAGGATCATAATTAGCACAGTCATCTCCCTGAAATTGATAGCGTATTGCTCCCAATAATGCTCAAGATGTCTCTCATACAAAAGCATATTGTAGCTGGGGATTTAGCTCAGTGGCTCAAGTGCTTGCTTAGTAAGTGCAAGGTCATGAGTTCGATCCCTGGTACAGAAAATAAGAAGTAAATTAAAAAAAAAAAGCAGATCTTTCTCCAAAGTATGTAATGCCATTGCAATAATAGCATACTTATTTTATTTTATGCTTGTTTGATGTCTGTATCTTCAACGAGGCTATCCTTTTTGAAATTAGAATTTCTATTAAGAGGACTCACTAACACATCTTCAGAATGTGTATGTCATATAGAAGATTCTCAGTATGTGTAGGTTTAGGGAAGGAATTCATTCTATGCTCAAAAGTAACTTTTGTAGTTTTTTAATTCTCATAAAAGAATTTTGGCTATTTTTTCTTAAATCAGTATTCAGAAACTAAACTTCTAGCATTCAGATTATGCAAAACCACTTAAAACCAAATTTATTGAACACTGTTTTTAAAGACATTTTATCTGAATGTGGCATATCTTAATATTATCAATATTTCTGGGAGAGTTTTAGATGAGTTCTTCTTAATTAAATTCAAAAATTCTATGCACACATACATACATATATTCATCTGAGTCTTCAAATTGGTAGTTGTGACAATGGCAACATGAAAGACAAATCTATAATGCAAAGCTAATTTAATTTTGAAAGAAAATTATGCAAACTATCATTAAGTAGATGAAACAGAGTATGTCCACTCTTGATGCCTAGTTAATTACTTGAGATTTTTCGATCCCAACTAACATTAGATGCATATATAAGAATCAGAAAAATTACAGAAGGAACTTAAAGATCATACATTGTCAACCTTTTCATCAATGTGATTCTTACACGTGTCTGTAAATGAACATTATCTGAATGACTGTTATTTGTAAAACTGTAACATACAGGGGACACATGGACTCTGCCTGCAGATCGATTTGGCTCTGTAAACTTTTCCTCCTAACATGATTTACATCGCCATAGACAAAGAACTTACCCCATTAGGCCTCAATGATCCGTATGTTAAATAAAGACATGTTTAAACTTTCCCAAATGAAATGATGACAATATTTTAGTAGGCTGTAGTGTATGCGCAGTAAACGCCATTCATGTAATGAACACTAGAGCAGTGGTCCTGGGTGGTGTGTTGCGATGCCAATGGTTCTTTCCATCCTCTTAGAGAACTGTGTAAACTACTTTCATGCTAACGCTAGATTGCTCTTTGGACTTTTACTTTTTCCCTCTCTCAAAGGCTACAGGATGTTTGAAGATGTCACTGATTTAACTGATAGATACAATCTGTGTTTGTGTGGGTGCTTTCAGTTTGTTTCCTAAATTTTGATGTCTAAAGATAGTAAATATGAGGCAGTATAACACAGATGAAAGCAGAGTGCGGTAGTGCACGTCTGTAACACCAGCACTCAGGTGATTGAGGCAAGAAAATCATCTTAAATTGGAGGTCAGCCTGGGCACATAGTGAGTTCAAAGCCAGCCTGAACTGCATAGTGTGATCCTGTCTCAAACAAACAAGCAAAACCCAAAAATAATGTAGACAAAGAGTTTTCTGGAATTGTCTTTATTTTTAAGGTCATGAAAGTATGCCAAGAGCAGAATTGTGAGGACAACTATGCTGCAGTCTGCACCATACTATCCCAGGCTCTCAGTGAGGGGGACTCACCTCGAGCGCTGTCCACGTGGGAGTGGACAGTCAGTGATGGAACGTGGGTCTACGTTGACGGTCCGGTTCATGCGTTCTGGAGTAGACTCAGCATCTCTCACCCGCTTTCTCAGGGACTACGTGAATCCTTTCAGAAGTCAGAATCTCTATTAATTCGCTCAACTTTCTGTGTCCAACGTTTGAGATTATGATGTCGCATCATAGTAAATGAATTTCTTGAAGCACATGAACTGTATTTTGACATCTAACGAGGAAACCATTTTTATTTTGCCGTTTAATGCTCATGTATAACTGGGTAGTAAAATGTGTAAAGATCTGGAGGCTACCATGGTCTCTTTTCTCCCCTCACCAACATCATCAATCGATCAATTCTTGTTGATTGGCTCCTGAGGGTCTCGTCATCTTTTCCTCTGAGCCGTCCCCGCTGAATGTGTACAGTGAGGAGACAGTCACTCGGTCTCTGCTTGTACAGAATGCCATGCAGGTGGGAAATCTTAAGAGTACTCCATTTCTGAATGCCAAGGAACGCAGCTGAAGATTATTTGAAAACTATTTCATTGTTAGGAATGTTTTAGAACTAAAGATATTTACATTTTATGTATTGAGAAAAATTGTGTTGACAAAGGTTATGATTTTGATGGAGCAAGCTTTCTAACTTTTGGGATATGGATAGAAGAAAATCACAATTTCATCCTAATGGAATTGGCATATTTGAGGTCCTGTGTCTACCAACACCTTCCAATTATTGTTGGAATTCAAACTTTAAAAATAAAGGAAAATTATTGCATCGTTTTGCAAACTTGGAACAGTTACTTTAAAGCTTTTGTTTACATGCTATCCTACAGGATTTATTTTTAGTAAATGTGCATAATTTAGATACATATAAAAAACTTCCAAATAGCTACAACCTCTAAATTAAATAAAATTTGCAGCAAAACAATTCATAAAGCAAGGTATGTTTCTTTAAAATTTTAGTTTGCTTATCAAAGTGAAGTTCTGCGGTCTTTTTTAGCCTGCATTTCTTAAATTCCAAGAAAATCTAAGGTCATTTAATGGAACTCTACACTTAAAACTTTTTAAATCATTTCTGTTCTAGTGACAGCAGAACATATGCTACTTGGCTCAGTTTAATAACATTAAAATATTATTGTGTAGCGGAGTTGTTATTCTAGTTCTTTGATGATGTATTTTCTTCTAAACAAGTCATAATTCATATATCTAATTAGATGAAATACAATGTATTTACCAAGAATATAACAGGCGGTTTCCTAATGAGTGGTAGCAAAACATAGTGTAACAAAATTCCTATAGAGGCATACATCCTTGATAAAAACTATTCCTTTCAATAAATTCAAGACAGATTACTTTCCTAACATAAATGTTATTTTCATAGAATGTTTGACAGATGCAGTGTACATCAACAGGGAAAAACAAAACAATCAACAAGTTATTTGTAGTAAAAATCAATCATTTTATTGTCAGTTGTCACTTAAAGACAGGGAAACTTGAAAGAAGATGGAACTACAATTTCTTTTCTTATTTTGGAGACTAAAAGAGGGAAGGAGAGAGGCAAGAAGAGAGGTGGAAGAGAGTGAGAGAGAGAGAGAGAATGACAATGAAAAGTTCTTGAATAACAAGAGAAACAAAGGAGCTTATAAAAGGCCATGCTTCTCTGCTTGAATCACACTCACCATCTGATTTACAAAATTTGTTTATTTTTATTCCTTCTTTCAGTTTTTGGTGTGGTGCTTCTTGCATCAGGGAAATACCACGGCCAGTACAGAGAGAAACGGAGAAATGTTTTAAACAACAGCAAAGTATGACACATTTTAGAGCTCTAAAAACTGTGCATCCATAAACAAAGAAAATATTTGTGATATGTATACTCTCTTAAATCTTCTTAGAAGTTCTTACTGATGTTGTCAAAATTTGCTAACTCGTACACTGCATTTGTCATTTAAACAATGAATGCCATTTTCAAATCCATAAAGCATGTATTGAAATCAAATAAAAAATGTTAAAATACAAATAAATATATTACAATAAAAGTACTTACTCTGCTAAGAGCTTTAAAGATTTTATTCATTGTTGCTAAGGAGGAAATTCTCAAGAGAAAATGTGATTTACAGAATCAGGAAGATCCTGGGGAAAGGACACAAGAGAGATTCTGGAAGACAAAATACTGTTAAGAAAAATCTTCATGTACGCAGTCATCTACCAGGTCGTAGCCTACTCCCTCAGAAGACGCAGCACTTTGAAAAGCAGGCACCGTTGTACTCCATAAACCTGGCTGCTTTGGTTCCTTCTTCACTCCTCATTCTCTTAGAGCGTATATGTCACAATATATCAGATATAAGCCGGGCGTGGTGGCGCACGCCTTTAATCCCAGCACCCCGGAGGCTGAGGTAGGAGGAGCCTTGTGAGTTCGAGGCCGGGCTTGGGCTACAACGTGAGCGCAAGACCTGCCTGAGCTACACAGTGCGACCCTGCCTCGAAAAACTAGGGCCAGGAGTTTGGCTCAGTGACTTAAGCGCCTGTCTGGCGGGTGTGAGGTTGTGAGTTCAATTCCCGGTGCCGCAAAAAAAACCCACAAAAACAAACAAACAAAGAACAACAATATATTGGATATAGCATTGGCTACCATTGCAAAGTTCTTTATAATTTTATTATCTTTAGTATTTAACTAAAAATAATACAAAACACTCCCCAAAAATAGTGGTTGAGCTTCTTATTAATTACTTAAAAAAAAACCAATATATATTTATTATTAAAGCAGAATACGCCAAGTTGTCACACTGACACTTATCCATTCCGTGATCGGGCCTTTGCTATTATCTCGAGATTCCTTCAAATCTGTCTTCCCCCAGCACTGTACCTGGCCTATATCAGTGATGATGTGATTCTTTTATGATACAAGGTAAATTTGTTTCACTGTTATAAAAATTCGCCCAAGATGTTGCATCTTGGACTCTCCCTTCTATTCTGGTTGCCTGGATATGATACGTACTTTAAAGTCCGAGCAGACCTCTGGTAGACACTCTGCTGACACAGATCCATGGAGACGGATCTTCGCCTTCGCGTCGCATTCTCCCCTTCCCTGACTTCTGTCATTTTGAGTACCATGCTTACTTTCATTAACTGATTAAATATTTGGTCCTCCTCACTCCACTGGAGACGATGTCAAACTTATGTGGAATTCCCTTGCATAGTACTTCTGAGGATTGAAAGGAGGCCCTCGTGAGCTTTTGGGTACTTGCAAATAACACATAAAATACTAACTTGGCTGATAACAGAACAGTAAGTGAGAACTGAAAGCATAGATTCAAAAATGAACCCTAGGTCTTATGCCCCTGGAAAGGGACACGGGCTTTTAAATCCCATGCAATGTAATGAGACAACGTAAGCAAAATTACTAACAGGGAAAATAGCTAGCTGGAAGCAGTGAGTTATATTGCATATTATTTTAATGTTTCACAAATCTTTGAATAATCTGTACTATTTCCATAAACTAGATTTCTAAAACTGCAACAAAGGACTAAAATGTAGAAGCTTCATAAGACTCATGCTATGTGTTGCTACAGGATTTTTCTGATGGCCACAGTGAACCCTCCCAACATGACTGTGTCTAAGACTCAAGGGCAAGTTTGTTTCTAAGAATCCCCAGACTCAAAGTTCACGTCTGGGACACAGCAAGTACTGTGGACCTGTATCCGCCACTCCCTTTACCTGAAACGATGGCAAGGAAGCAGCTGGTACTTCTGGAATTCCATAAAGGAAGGGCAGTAACAGGGACAGGAGCTCCCCAATACTACACAAAATCAGTGGCAATAACTCCTCAAATGAACTGGACACCCATCCTTTGTGAAGCATGGTCCACAAGACCAAAAGGCCGGTATCTATTTCTTTTTTTCAATAAATTTTTGTGGTCTTTTTTTGAGACAGGCTTTCTCTATGCAGTATTCAGTTCAGGTTGGCCCTAAACTCAGTTTGTAACCAAGGATGGTCTCAACCTCTCGAATCCTCCTGCCTCAGCCTGCTGAGTTCTGGGATTACAAACTTGCACCACCACACCTGGTTCTACTTCTATATTGACAAATAAGGAAATCAATTTTGTGTGTAATTTATACTGTGATTTCAAAATATTTATTTGTGATTTCACTTTTTCATTCTTATGACTGTATATTTTAAGAGAATATAGTATATTTCAACACATGCATATAGTTGGCACTGATCAATAATGTTTTCATCTCCTTAGCATTTCTTTATGTTTGAGTCTTTGACGTCTTTCCTTCAAGGTGTTTGTGAAACACATAATCTGTCACAGTGAATGACAGTCACCATACTGTTCTGTGGAGTTATTTCTCCTAACTTTAGTTTGGTAGCTGTCTTCCAGTCTTACTCTATCCTTTCCCAGCCCCTGCGAATCATTATTCTGCATCGATATCAATTCGTTTTAGTTTCCACCTATGAGATTGAGTGCAGTGTTACTCTCTGTGGCCCTAACTTATTTCCCTTGACAAAATATCCCACATGTCCTTCCCTGTGCTTCCGGTGACAGCACACCAGGTCTTGAGGCTGAGGAACGCAGCACTGTGAGTCTCTGCTGCATTTTCTGTACACACAGGTCTGCCCGTGGGTCCTTACACAGATTGGACATCCTCACTATTTTGAATAGCGCTGCAGTCAGCATGGCAGTGTGGTGTCTCTTTGCTGTGCTAATAGCATTTCTTTTGGATATATACCCAGGAATGGGATAGCTACAGCATAGAGCTAATTTTTAGTTTATTAAGGAACCTACATACTATTTTCCCTAATGGCTTTCATTAATTTATTTTCCCATCAATACTCTATGAGAGCTCCTTTTTCCAAGTGTCTTTGCCACTGTACATTTAACTTCAGTTAGAATTTTTATACTTCTTTCACGTTTACTTTTATGATACTTATTCGATAATTTTAAAATTTTCACCTGAAATACTATTTGTTAATTCATAAAAAAGCTTTTAGCAGAATACAAGCATGAATTTATATAAATTTAGATATTAAATGCAATTCAAATCTGGAAAGTAAAGAATGTTTCTTGAATATAAAATTCTGTTTACCTCTAAGAAACAAATGAGTTTACATTAGTTCTTTGAATTTAGTAATTGTATTCTGTGTGGGCAGTCGCTATATGTACAGAACACATCTCAGTTCTTTTTTCTCCCCTTTCTCTTTTCTCTCTCCTCCTTCCTCAATCTCTTTATCCCACTTCCACTTGAGGAAGATCTATCTCCCTCCCTGCTAACAACTATCTTTTATTTTTTTCTTTATGTTTTTTTTATTTCTCATATAAAAGAGACTATAAAATATTGAAATTCGTGTGTCTGATTTATCTTACTTAATATTATGGTCTCAAAGTGCATCTACTTTCCTACAAGTGACTAAGGATTTTCTTCCTATATAATGGTGTGGGACGCTGTTTTGTGCAAACACCATGTTTCCTTTCCATACAGCTGTTGACCAGCATAGAGGCCACTTCCAAGATTTAGCTATAACGAGTATCACAGTTTCCTTTCCATACAGCTGTTGACCAGCATAGAGGCCACTTCCAAGATTTAGCTATAACGAGTATCACAGCATAGCTACTATGCATCACAGTAACATGATGTATTTAACTCTTTGGAGAAGATATTTCGAAAGGAAAGAGGTGGGTTGAGTAGAATTTGTATTTTTAGATTTTTAAGAAATTCCTATATTGATTCGCAAAATGGTGTACTAGTTGACATTCTCATAATGTACAAGTTCCTTTTCCTTGATAATATGATCTGTCCATAGAAGAAACAATGAAGCAACAGTAATAATCTAGCTGACTAATGTGAGTAAATATTTGTATGGAAATAAAAATCAAATGTTTGAAAAATAAAGTCAATCTAACGTTGAATGAGCCATGACTGTCAAATCTTAGGCTTTTTCTTAAATGGTAGTCCCGACACCTGCACAAGAGTGTTTTCAGTGAAAAGGAAGTGACCGAAGAGATATTTCCTTTACATGTGCAATTTCATTCTTTAAGACTTTGACTCTGACTGTTATAAATGTGGAGGTACAATGAGATGATACAATTTTATTCATTCTACTAAGAAGCCTAACGGTACATTAAATTTAATTAAATTTTTAAATTTAATTTTTTTTTTCTCAGCCTGTTTTCCCAGTCTAAATCTTACAAAGGTCCTACCTCAACCTCTTAGAGTGCTGAGATTATAAACATGAACCACCACAAAATTTGTTTTTGTTAGTATAGAAAAATATCTTGGACTTGTTCCATAATAATATCAAACAGTGCTCTCCAAATACTCAGCAGGAGAAAACTGACTGAATAGTTGCCAATCAGCTGGACATGGTGGTGCATGCCTGTAGTCCCAGCACTTGGGAGGCTGAGGCAGGAGGATAGTCATGAGTTTGAGGCCAGCTTGGATTACTAGGTAAGTGCTCAAGGCCACCCTGAACTGAGTAGCATGACCCTGTCTCAAAAAACAAAACAAACAAACAAACAAACAAAAAATACTTTCCAACCATATAAAAACTCAAATATTTTCCTTGATATATTTTTTAAAGTTATAGAAATACAAGAACATGTAACATTAAAACACTTACCATTATACAATAATATTTATGTCCTAATCCACTACATGTACTATATAAAGGCATATATTTGAAGCTTATATTTATAACTATTCATGTTTATCTGAAAGATCATATATTTTCTTATGGCAAAAGAATAAATTAAATTTTATTAAAAAGGCAAAGTTCAAAATTAGCCAAACTAAGTAATATGATTTAATTTTACATTCAGCAGAGTGTAAAGATCTTGATGAAAGCATGAAAAATACACAGGCACTTTCAGTACAAATCCTCTGTTAATACTGTTGCCTTTATTCTGAATGAAGTGTTCTGACCAGAAATTATTCTCATTGTCTCAGAAAAACTAACTGTATGCACAATTTTTTGAACAATTTCCTACGCAAATCCTTTGCAGAGATGTTAGGCAAAAATTTATACATAAGTTTATTTTTCCCTGTAAAACAAAACAATCAGTAAGATTGCAGTATATCAAACTAATTTAAATAGGATTATTGCACTTATTTATCTTAATTTTTCAGATTTAAGAATGCTACACTGAAAATTAAAAGATTGCAAGTTCATAAAATCCTGTAAAATGACACCATTATTGCCAACACTTGTTCGCAGACATTGTTTTCCACTCAATACCTCATTTACAAAGTTAGGTTAGATACAGCTTACAACGTCCCAACACAAATAAGTTTGCAGGCAAACACTCTTCAAACAAATAATTCTTCTTACTATTAAATCAAAGTCCTGCTTTTCTTCAACATCTAATTTTGACTGAATCTCTTAGATATCTGAACCACTTTGGCTCTCATCCGGCTTATTCCTACATTCATAAAAATATTGAGCTTTCTAAAATGAAGACAGCAGTTGAACTAATCCCTCAACAGGTGATTGGGGATTACATTAGTCAAACACAGGCAACAATAGTTTGTAATATTGGTAATGAAATTATTAGATTTCAATAAATAATTTGTCCATTGTTATTAGCATTGTCATCAGAAGTCTTTGTTATTTAGTACACTCTACATATATTTAATGATCTTAAGGTTCATTTATAAATACTGAATTTTGAATAAAAAACATTTAATATATTTCTGCTGCTGTAAACTGTCTAAAATTTAATTCAATGTTATTTATATTTCTTGCAAAAGAGAGTATTTTCTTTATAATAGTGTGTATAAAGACACCCAAATAGAAATAATGTGATTATCTGTTTTCAAAAAGTAGGACAGGCTTTATTCCTAAGATCTGCTGCAAAATGAGGATAAAGAAAGTCACGTTTTTCTCAGTCCTGAAAAAGGAAAGTACAATTAAATCTTATTAAAAATGAATTTAATGTTAGAAAAAAGTAAAATTAGAGGTTCTTAGCTCATTACTCTTGACAAGAGAAAACTTATAAACACAATATTTAATTCAGTACAATGAAATTGAAGGGCTTATTCCTTTAGGACTGAGAAAAGTCGCTGAGATATATAAAAAGATGGAGTACTTCCATTAAGTCTATTTGTTTCAATAAGAGGCGATTATACAGTGACCTTTTCTTTAGCTGCCTTGGTTTCTCCATTTTTAATCATTATGCAAGATTTGGTAAAAATCCCTGCTGACACTTGGTTCCTCAGGGGGCAATTAAGAGAGTAGTGAATTCACTGCAAGCTGAAAATCATTTCACTTTACTGCCTAAAATGACAGGACAGAGGCCCACGCATTCGGACTGTCAAAGCATTCTTCCAATGTTAAAAAGCACAGGAATCTGCAAAACTGTGTTTAAGAAAAATTATACGGCCCAAAGAAAACTGTCAAGTATATTTCACAAGTAGAACAATTAGTTATAATTAATACTGTATTGCACAAAATGTAGAGTTATAGTACTATGCTTATAAGTTTGTTTTTTTAATAAATTTGCATATATATAAATTTGAAAAATCTGCTGTTTTCCACCTATCTTAATTGTAGCTGTTTCTAGTATTTCTAAGGACTTTGGTACTGATCACTGGGAAAAGAAGTAGTAACTGTGTGTCTGCGTGTGTATTTCTGTCTGTGTTTTACCTGAAGTAAATTGATACAAATAAAAATACATTATTTACAAAATATTTGTGTGTATTTTAGGAAAAATATTTCAGCGTAAAGTTTAATACAAAAGATTTTTTCTGTTTTTTCTTTTTCTAAAATTCAGCATTTTGATTGCACATTACACTTTTTGCGTTTTAAGAACACCTATCACAACCTGAGATGAACTAATTAACATGCACTAAAATCCTACACATACATCTAGTTTTATGCTACAGCAAAGTAATATCTAGAAATATACTATTAATAAATGGGCAAGAATTTTTTTCATGGCTTCCAGTTATATAGTCATAGTGATAAAAATAGTCACCGCTATGACTGGTATAGTAGTATATGTTTATTAAAAACTTTAGATATGTATGACATAAAGTTTTGATGTACATGCATAGTGAAATGATTACTACATCAAACAAACTGATCACTTCAGCTACCAAGTGTATGTGTATGTGAGTTAAGAACACGTGAAACGTACTCTTCTACCAAATTTCTAATATGCAATGGAATGTTGTTTAGAGATACTCCGAAAGTGGACATACAGATTTATGCTGTATAACTGCAATTTTCAGCCTTTGACCAAATCTCCCAATTCTCATATCTCTCCCTTTTCCTGTTAATCACTATTCGATTTTCTGTCTGAATAGAGCGGCCCTCTGACATTCACGGGAGTCAGGTTCCTCCTGGAGCATCCGCGAATTTTTGAAAAACCATAGATTGTAGATATGCTCCAAAAACGGCCTCTAAATGCCTCTTTTTATACTTTAAGCACTAAATATGCTATGCCTTTCACAATTATGTAATTTAATTTAATAAAATACTGTATTAATAAAGCATCAGAAGTTACAGGGAATTTTGGTGGCATCTTAGGGATCTTAGGGTCTTAAGAACAAAACTGAGAACACTGGAGACAGCTACATGGGAACAGCAGACTGCTATGACGCAGGAATGCTGGGGCATCAGCCAATCAGTGGCAAAGAGTCCTGAATAACTCTCTCTGATTGGCTACTCAAAAGCCTCCCATCCAGAAAACAGCTGTGCAGGGTGTCTTCATTTCCTGGAAATTTTGGACAATTAATAACAATTAATAGTTAGATTCTAAGGAAAAATCTAATGACTGAGGCTGTCAACTCTGAACCACAACTTCTTGCAGGTATACTGTATATTTGAATTTTTTTTAAGGTCCGTGTAATAGATATCATATAATATTTTTCTTTTCACTTTGTCTTATTTCACTTAGCATAATGTTCTCCAATATTATTGCAAATTTTGAATGGCAGGATTTCATCCTTAGTAAGACTGAAGTGAGATATATATATATATATATATATATATGTGCAATATATATATATTTCATTTCCTTTATGTATTCATCCAGTTATACACTTAGGTTGCTACTGTATATTACCTATTGTAAATAATCCTGCAATGAACATAAGAGTTCAGATCTCTCTGGCTAATTTCATATATTAGACTGTATACACAGTAGTGAGATTTTTGGACTATTTACTAGTTCTAATTTCAGTTTTTGAAGTATATCTATATTGTTTTACATAACTGCACCAAAATATATGTACACCAACAGTATAAAAGCTTTTTCTTTTCTTTGTGTACTAGTACCAGTCACTTGGCTTTTTGTATAAATATATAAAATCACATTTTGTATTCCTACCTGCTATAACAGACAACCTACTAAATCTTCGAAGTTTAATGCAACAATGATTTATTGTTCTGCTATGTCAATGTCCAGTGAAGTATAACAATTGAGTTTTTTCCCCATCTTGCGATTTCCTAGTCTTTTACGTCCTCAGAGTTTTCCTCTAGCCAAGATACAGTGAAAGCGAATGAGAGAAACAAAGAAAAAGAAACAGAATCACACACAGAGATAGATAAAGATAGAGATAGAGATAGAGATAGAGATAGAGAGAGAGAGAGAGAGAGAGAGAGAGAGGGAGGGAGAGAGAGAGGAGGGAGAAGAAATGATGTGAGTGAACGATAAAGAGGTTATTTTTCCCTGGTAGTAAAGAAATGATAACGGACTAAAGCAGTAAGGTTTTAGTGAGAGTGTCCATACCCTGATTATATTTGAGAGTAACATGGGCAAGTCATGACGACAGAAGTAGGATATGAAGGAGGAAGGAGAGACCAGCTTCCCACGGGATAAACTGCCCTTTCAGTGAGACAGGACACGTGAATCACTCTGCCAAGAGGAACTCTGTGCGAAAGATGGGAGTTCAGATGAAAGCTAGTGACTGTTAGATGATAGATGATAGATAGATAGATAGATAGATAGATAATATAGATAGAATTTTAGTTTTATTTTATTTTTGTTTAATTTCATTTTATTTTGTCCCTTGTTATTGTATTAGCTAAGAATGATATTGCCACAGTGATCACACCTTTCAAAGTATTCAATCATAAATATTTCTGTTTCTTCAGAACTTGATTCTCAATTATTTTGGTAATTAATGATTAAATTAGTCAGATTGTATGTTTTATCTTCTGATTACTTGTATATTAAGCAACAGGAGATCAATAAATTCTAACCTATGATGGAATTCTTTGAGAAGGCATTTTGGGCTTACTGATTTTTAGGACAGAGAGAACCCTTTAGAAATAACTGGAACTTAGTTTTATGAAAAAAATTACAGATGAAGATTGCAAGATCTTATTTTATAGTTCAGTTTCAATTTTAAAAAGATGACAATTAGTGACAAACTGAATTTATCTCTTTAAAGTGTGAATAGTTATTCTACATCAGTATGTTTCAAATTGTTTTAAGTGAGTAGAACGTTTCATTCCACATAAGTCCTTAGTAAATGGCAACTTGCAGGTGGAGAGAGAGGGGGAGATACACACTTTTCCACTAATTAATACACAATTTTCTTGAAAGGAGGCTGTCGTTTATGATATCTGAAAGCAGCAATAGGGGATTTCCAAGATTTCTTTGGGCTACAGCCTTTTATAATTCCAAAAGTCTGTGATTCCTCAGAAAACTCATCATTTTATTACCAGGAAATGCTGTCAAAATCTGGTTGTTTCAAAACTGCTGAAATAAAAAAGAATCATTTCAGGAATCTTCCTGCTCTACGAGAATAATTATACCTTTAAAATTAGATAGGAGCTATTGATATTTTCAGAAATTATCTGTAGATATCTAGAATTCTAGGAAATTATCTTATAAAGTTATATCTCTTGGTTTTACAAAGTTATGCTAGTAGAGTATGAAATGAGAAACTACTTATTAATGCTACTGTGCACATTATATAAATATTTTCATGTATGGTTTAAAAATATAAAGTGGGAAGACTAGGTCATTATGGACTCTAGAACTTTTTCTTTATGAACTGTGTAACACAGTGTAACACTAACACCCCTGTGACCTCTCTTTTCAAAGTCTTTCCTTGAAAGACAGGCAAGATTTTACCTCTGAGAGTGTGTTGGGTGTGCGTCTAAAAAAAAAATTAGAACACGGTTTTCCCATAAATATATGTTTTACAGAAATACTGGTGGTCATTCTGTTGGTTGTCACTTTAAACTGTTGAATGTATTCTTTTCCATGTGGAAGATTTTTAATTTGATAAAATCTCATTTATTGATTTCTGATGTTACATCTTGTGAAAATGAGGTTTTGTTTAGAAAGTCCTTTCTTGTAGTTATGCATTAGAAAATTACTATTTTATCTTCCAGCATATTAAATATTTCTGTTTAATAGCTAAGTCTTTGATCCATTTTGAACGTGTTCTGGTGTGCGGTAATAGACGTGGGTCCAGATTCATTCTTCTGCATATGGGCAACCAGTTTTCCTAGCACCATTCATTAGAGGCTGTTTTTCCTCTATGGTAAGTTTGTGGCCCCTCTGTCAAATATCACATAGGTTAATTCTGTTGCACTGAGGTTCATGTCTGTTTTTGTCCCAGTACCATGCTGTTTTTATCACTGTAACTTTGTATTGTGACATCAAATCTGGAATTGTGATGCCTCCTGCTTTGTTTTTATTCCCAGAATTGCTTTTGTTATTCTGGGTCTCTTCTGCTTCTGCATAAATCTTTTGGTATTTTCTTTTCTCATTCTGTGAGGAATATTTTTAATATTTTGATTGAGACTGCATTAAATCTATATATCGGTGTTCGCAATATAGGCATTTTGCCCTGCCAATATTTGACAATATTTGTCCTGCCTATCCAGGAACAGTGTGTCTTTACCTTTTTGATGTCCTCTTCTATCTACTTTTTCCAAGTCCTGTAGATTTTGTTATAAAGTTACTTTTCTTTCTTGTGCAGGTAAACTCCTAAGTAGGTTAACCTCCTTGTGTAGGTTAACTCCTTTTTCTTGATGCTATTGAGAATAATACTGTCTTTATGATTGCTTTCTCAGTCAGTGTATTATAGTACAGAAATTATACTGATTTTTGTGTGTTGGCTTTGTATACCACTATATTGCTGAATTTGCTTATTATTTCTATCAGGCTTTTGGCCTTTTATATAAAGGATCACATCGTCTGTGAATAAAGACAGTTTGACTCCTACTGCGTATCCCTTTTGTCTTTCTTTTGCTTTCGTTTCTTTATTTATTTATTTATTTTATTTATTTTTTTTTGTTTTGTTATATGTTTTCGGAGACAGGGTCATGGTATGTAACTCACAGTGGCCTTGATCCCTGTACGTAGCCCGCTGTGCCGGGCTGCTTTCTTTCTTTACATTTTCTGAGTACTCTGGCAAAGGTTTTGATTATTACATTGAACAGCAGTGGTGAGAATGAACTTTTTTTTTTTTTTTTTGGCGGCACCGGGGATTGAATTCACAACCTCGCGCCTGCCAGGGCAGGTGCTTAAGCCACTGAGCCAAACTCCCGGCCCTGGTTTTTTGAGGCAGGGTCGCACTATGTAGCTCAGGCCGGCCTTGCGCTCGCGTTGTAGGCAAAGCCGGCCTCGAACAACGCTCCTCCTACCTCAGCCTCCCGAGTGCTGGGATTAAAGGCATGCGCCACCACGCCCAGCTGAACATCTTTTTCTTGTTTGTGATTGTTGAGGGAAAGTTTCCAGCTTTACCTCACTTACTATGATGTTTGCAATGTTTATCATACATGGCTTTAGTCAGGTTAAGATTTATGTCTGTGTTCCTTTCTATATGGTGTGTTACATCTATTGACTTATGAAGGTTGAACCGCTCTGGCATCTCTGGAATGGTGTCTACTTTGTCAGGCTGTACAACCTTTTTGATGGTTTGTTGTGCTGTTTGCCAATATTTTGTTGAGAAGTTTTCTTCTGTAGTTTTCTTTATTGGTTGCGTCCTTGTCTGGTTTTAGAACCAGGGTAATGCTAATCTGTAGAAATGAGTTTGGTAGTACTCCTTTCCTTTCAAATTTATTAGAAATTGAGGAGTTTTGGCATTATATCCTTGTGAGTTTCTTGTAGAATTCAGTAATGAATCCATCTTTGCGCTTTTCTTAGTTGGTAATTTCTTTTTTTATTATTACTGTCTCAATTTCCTTGCCTTTTGTTTTATTATTCAGTGTTTTCATGTGTTCTGGGCTTAGTTTTGGTAATTCATATGTGTCTAGAAATCTATTTCTTCAAGATTCTTTGATTAGTCATTGTACAATTTTCATAGTATTTACTAAAATTCTTCTGGATTCAGGAGTTAAAACAGCATTGAGATTTGATCATACTCCAGAAAACACGACTATCAGAAAATAAAAATAAAGAAGAACAAAAAATAACAAATGCTGGTGAGCCTTCAAGGTGAGTGGAAGGCACCTTTCTCCACTGTTGATGAGAAGGTAAACTGGTATGGCCAGTAAGAAAATCACTGTGGAGATTCCTCAAAAAGCTAAATCTAGAAAACCATGTAATGTTTCCTTCTTGGTACAGTACCTTCCACAAAGAGTTAACAGCGTGTTACTGTAATACATACATTCAACCTGGTAGCAATACAACTTATAATAACTAAACGTTGAAAGTAATCTGTGTATCTGTCAACAGATGAATGCTGAAGAAAATGTGGCATTTATACATAACAACACACTCCTCCTCCCTAAAAATGGATAACTTTGACAATTTGTAGGGAAACTGGTACAACTTGAGACCACAATATTAAAGGAAATAAATCAGACACACAAATTTAAATATCATAATGCAGCAGCAAACCGAAATACTGAAACATCACCCAGGATTTGGAGACAGGATTCTTTTTGCTTGTTTTTTCTTTCTTTCTTTTTTTTTTTCTTTCTTTCTTTCTTTCTTTCTTTCTTTCTTTCTTTCTTTCTTTCTTTCTTTCTTCCTTTCTATCTTATTTATGTATTTATTTGAAGGCAGATTTATTAATATCAACAAGTCTGACAGGGAATCAATCCTCAAAATGTCAGGCCCTGATCTCTGGTACTCTAAGGCTTATACAGGTTGTGCAAGCAAGAAGTACAGAAGCAGAATATTTTACAGTTATCCACTGGTTACATTTTAACTCAAATTGTTACTGATTGCTCTAAAAGAAAATTACTTCGTATATGTCGCATACTAAGAAGGGTTCAAGCTCCAGTCAAGCTCAGAGTTATGGGAAGCATACAGATTCAGGGTTGGGGCAATCTTAGAGTTGCAGTAAGTGCTTGAGATAGCATATGGGTTCAGGGTATGATTAGTCAGATAAAGGCAATATGTACCTGTCATTGATGGAAGACAGGAAGACTAATCTGCACAGGGGAGTAGCTAGTTACAGATATTTAACTCTAAAAAGTTAACTCTCTAGTTTCCTCTTCAACATAACTTCTCTTATATGGAAAACCAAAATATGAAAAACTTAAAAAATACAAGAAAAGCAATAGGAAACTGGGAGAGAGATCTTTTCAAATATGAAGGGTATGCAGAGACTGGCATGGGGGAGAGATGTGATGGGAAAAGGAATAAAATGAATTAAAATATGTTAAAGACATACACCTGCCCCTGTAAACCTTATGTACTGCAGACATGTACTAAAAAAAATATTGGTAGTCAAAGTAAAGCATAGAACACATCTGTAATAGAAAATAGAACAGAAAATGTAATACTTTTAAGGTTGTGTGATCAAAAGGAAAATGGATTAAATGCTGTGTGAACATACCCATGGAATCATTTAAAATCCAGTGAAGTGAGCACAGCCTCCCAGCACAGCCTAAACTGCTGCTTCCCCAAGAAAGTGGTAGGAGCAGAACAAGAAAAGAGAGAATCAGCAGATAGGGCCTGTAAGTTGTCACATGACTTCTGATTTTCAGAAATGAAATTGTTTATAAATAAGTTCAGAAGGCTTTTTTCTATTTTCCTCACTTGAATTTTGAAACTACCGTTCTGCACCCCATTTTAAGAAACTGTTTAAAATATAGCAATTGTTCAAGAAATACACATTGAGGAGATGAAAGAATTGATCAACCCTTTCCATGCAGGATAAGATTACCGGTCAGTAAAGCAGGTATATATGGTCTCAGTAGTATATGTTGAAGTCTCAAAAACCCAGAAGATAATGGTATAAAATTACAGAAATACCAAGAACATTTCTTCCTAAACACTTTCTAATTGTAAAGACTGCATCTTTTGTTTTTAAAGACAGATTAGTTAAATATTGACTTAATGCTTACAACATGTTTCAGTTTGGTGGCAAAAATTTGGAAAATTTTCAAAAGTTGTATAAATAAATAGTTATAGTATATTACTTGAAAATTAAAAAAAGAGAGCTAATATTTCATGTATTGAATTTAAAAATTGCCAAAGATGAGATGAAGGAGTATGAGTAGAAAAGTAAATTGCAATTAATTCAGTTGTAAAAATTCATCAAATGTTGATGCTAATTTTTATTACTATGAACTTTATTAGACAATAGATGGAACTGTCTGGGGAAATGGATGTGGATTCCGTATTTTTAAATCATTAAAAACTCGATGAATTGAACAACTAAGAACTACCCAAAGGGAATATTCTTTGATTAGAGACAGCATTGGACAGATGAACTAATATAGCTTGCATTTATAATGTATTTTTTGTAATCTATCTTTGAATAAAAGAAGTATATAAATTTAATAATCTCCTGATGAGTATATAAAATACGTTGAATGGAAAAATTGATGTTTTTATTTAAAGTACAGATTAAATATTACACAAAATATTAAATTTCACAGTATACTAAAATATAGCCTCTGGGTTATAGCTGAAAGCTACTACATATATTACTGCCATATTAACATCTATGACCAGAATTTTAGTTTTTCAAGTGATATATAATTGTATATATATGAAATCATTGTGTGTTAATTTGCTGAATAATTTAGCGAAATAAAAAGAAGGTATAATTTTCAAATGAAAAACAATAGAACAATTAGTATTTAAAATCAACACACTTAAGATATACATATATCAGATTCTATTTTAACAAGTTATTTTCAATTATGCTTTCAATGGAGATGTTGTATCACCATTTTATCACATGTCAGATTTTCTGTGAGTTAACTGAAAATACTATAGAATTACTAAAAAGTTCAGTTTTCCAGTAACCATTCAAAAGATAAGTTCAGAAAATTTCAAAAAATAACACACAATTTCTAATTCTACAAATTAGTACTTCTTTTGTTTTTGACTTTTTCTTTTGAAAAAAATAAAAAACAAGATTCAATGTCTCCAGACATGAAATAATGATTATTTTTAAAGGCAAATCCTATAAAAATTATATGGAAACCTTAAAAATAATAAGGCATGGGACATACCTTAAAACACAAGACTGACTTTTTTTTTGTAAAATAACATTGCTCGTGGCCTAATACATACATCTGGAATTAAACGATTAACAGCAGTTAACACTCTGATATTTATGTTCTTACTGTCTCAGTTTCATTTCTATTTGCTACACAGTCTAAAATTAGTATAAGAAACAGAAGGGTGTCTACTAGCAGCAAACTGTGTTTAGTCAGCCTTTCTTCCAGTCCTCAGGATACTATTTACTAAATATAGCTTAAAGGGAATGCAATTTTTCATATAAAATCAAGCTGAAGAAAAAATTATTTGTACTACCTTTTACATTTTGTGTGTGTGTCTTTTTTTGAGACAGGGTCTCACTAAGCAGTTCAGGCTGACCCTGAGCTTATTTTGCAGCCCAGGCTGGTGTCAAACTTGCAATGATCCTCTTGCCTTGGCCTCCCTTAGTGCTAGGATTATAGGCATTAACCACCGTGCCCAGCTTACTCTTTAAAAATTATATTTTATGCTAATATTTATATTTTGGAGCAACTATTCCATCTGAATTTAGAATTGAGAAACCACTGAAGGTTATACATGTTTAATTTTAAAAGAAATTATTAAATTTGTATATTCTAAAATACACATAGTATATATTTTTCTTTAAAAATTATTTCAGTGTGTGTAGTTAGATAAATATATAGATACAGTAACTTTAAAGTACAAGTTTTGTGAGTTGCTGCTTACTTTTGTTTAAAGTATTTCAATGTTATATTTGGCTTTAGCACTACATCTTACATTTAAGGAAATATTGGTACAGTTAACAATATATTTGTCCCTCACAAAATACTAACAAATCAACTTTAGAGATGTGTAAATGACTTATATATCAGGACCAAGGACAGCACACTCCAGCGAAGTGGAAATGCCTCAACAATGCTTCATTAAGCAGTTCAATATGATTTGCCATATCAATAAAATTGAGAAAAAGTGTTCATGATCATCTAAATAAATGGCAACAAAGGCATTTTAAGCTCCAAAATTTACTTCTGATATAGCCTCTCACTAAATATGGAATAAAATGGAACTTTTATAACCTAAAAACAGCATTCTATAAAAAATCTATAGATAACAGCATACATCGTATTTAATAGTGAGACATAGGTGTTGCCCTCAGAAAATAAAAGTAAAAATGTCTTCTTAATACTCTTATTCAAAATCACACTTGATATTCTAGCAATGCAGTAATATAAAAAAGATAAAATTAGGAAAAAATAAAAAGCATTTAGAAAGTATAGTGTATTTGCAGGTAATGTGATTGTAGAGAGAAAATGCAAATAATTTAAAAAACAGTCACCAGAAATAATGAGATTAGAAAAGTTGCATGTTTAAAGTTAAATAAAAATTTTATTATACCAAATAGTTTGAATTGTAGTGAAATAGAATATTAGTAAAAATCAAATATACAATATAAATAAACACAGTTTAAGTATTGTATTCATTAAAATGTCTGCAATCTTCAACAAATATTTAGGAATTCATGGAAAGTAAATGAATGGTATTTCTTATGCCAAAAAACAATTGACTGCTGAAAACAATCAAATAAATCTTAGTAAATCAACAGATACAGAGTTTTCATAGTTGAATATAGTTAAAAATGAATATAACTATGAATTTGACTGTTCTGTAAACTAATCACAATGCTAAAAGAAATTCCATCAGGATTTTACACAAAAAACTAAACTGATTCTAAAATTTAAAATAAAATTAAATTTTCCATAGCATTTGAGACAATATGAAAAAGAAAATTGGAGGAATAACACTATTGTGATGACCAAATAAGTCAATAAAGTCAAATGGTAACCAAATATTTTCAGGGAAAGAAAATAATTCAATAGGATCATGTAGAATACAGAAATAGATTAGTATACAATAAAGTCAATAGCATCAATGGCAATTCAATCAGAACTGTAGTATTTTAATCAATGTTACCAGAAAATTGAATATACATTTAAAAATAATAACAAAATTTCTTGCATATTTTTAATAATTCTAATTGGATCATGAACACAATTTTAAAACATAATATTGTGGTGAATTTTCATGATAGTTATTGATGTTGATTATCTTTTCATACATCTATGAACTACTTACATGTCTGCTTTGAAGAAATACAAGTTCAAGTTTTTTTTCTACTTATTTTAAAAATCTGCTTAGTGTTATTATTATTATTTCTATTTAGTTGAATGGCTTTTGTTTTCTTTTCATCTCTTCATTTTTCTTTCTTTTGTTCAGTAGTGAGGATTGAACTCAGCACCTTCAAAATGAACTACTTTCCCAGCCACTATCTCCCCATCTTTGAGTCAGGATCTCATCAGGTAACTAATTACCTAGATTGGGCTTGAATTTGCAACCCTCATGCCTCAACATCTCAGATTTCTAACATTATAAGCATGTCCTAACTGGTCTAGCATAGTTCCTTATATATTTGGAAATTAGCTTCATATAAGCCATTTGGACTACAAATATTTTCTTTTTTTTTTCTTAATGTTACATTTATGGTCTGTTGATTATTTTGTATCTATACAGGTTTGTTTAATTTGATGTAATTTCATTTGTCTTTTGCATTTATTGTTTGTGCTTTTAGTATTATATTCAAAATGTATACCTAAAACCAATGTCAACATTAATAAGTTATCTTCTAGGAAGTTAATACTTTCAGGTCACATATTTATGATTTTAATTCACTATGAGTTAATTTTTGCACATGGTGTAATGTATAAAACCAATTTTATTCATTTAAACATTTTTGGTAGTTTTTCCAACACTAATTGCTAAAGAAGTAGTTTTATCTGCCATCATGTATTCTTGGCACCCTTATTAAAGACTAGTTGACCATATATGTGAGAGTTTGTCTCTGGGAAATTTATTTTGCTCCCTTGGTTTACATAGCACTCTTTAGCCAGCACTGTTTTACTGTTTTAATTACTATAGGTTTATAATATAATTTGAAATCACCAGGTAAGATTCCTTCACTTTTGTTCTCTCCCAAAAATACTGTCAGTGTTTTTGGGTTTTTGCACTTCCTTAGGAATTTTAGAATTTTTTTCTGCTTCTGTAACAAATACTACTACAATTTTATCTCTTTTGGAATTGTTATTATTTATAACATGATATTTATACTAATAAAGTGATAGAGTTAGTGAGAATGTGAAGTAATTGGAGCATTTGTATATTTGCTGTTAATGTGAAGTGGCCCAGCAATAATAAACAGTATAGGAGTTCCTAATAAAGTAACAAATAAAACTCTCATATGGTTCAGTCATTGTACTACTTAATATACATCCAAAATAATAGAAATCAGAATTTTAGGCAGATATATGTACTCTCCCAGTCACTGTAACATTTTTCACATCTAAAATATAGATCAATGAATGGATAAACAAAGCATTGTTACATGCCGTGAACTATCTATTCTTTAAAAAACTAAAATTCTTCTCTTTACAGCAACATCAATAAAATTGCAAGTCGTGCTATGTAGAATAAACTAGTCATAGGACAGATACTGTGTATATTAGTCAATTTTTCATCACCATGACAAAATACCCAACACTCACAATTTAAATAAAAGGAGGCATTTTCTGACAATCAAACATTAGGACTCTGGCCTGGGTACTGATAACTGCTTTTATACAGACCTACAGAGAGAACTGGAAGAAAATATTAGATACAAAAGATGAGAAAAGTGTATGGCTTCAACAGAAATTGCGTACAAAGTTGGGACCATATGGTGGTAATTGATGAAAAGATTAGCATTAAAAAGAAGTCACCTAATTTGCATCAGGAACATAGGAAAGATGGTTTGAAGTAAACTCAGGAAGGGACAGGCCTCAAAAACTAAGGATTCAAAGGTATAAAGGTATAAATCTTTCATTTGAAAGGGGAGCCCAAGAACACCCTGCTTATTTAGGCACTCAAAGTCCTCTGCTGCTATGGTCCGAGGGGTCTTGGCTACTGATCAAGCTGGCAGTGGATCTTGGCATTATCCATGAGGTGCTGATTTTAAAGGCAAATATAATACAAGAGTTGTGGAGTAGAAGGAGTAGATCGCTACCCAGATTTCAAAGGAAGAACTAAATGGCCAGGCTGTGAGCCTCCAAAAGTGCAGTGTGTGAAGCAGTGAGAATGAATCTGAAAGTCCAGTGGATACACCAGGGCCAGGAAGTTGAAAATATCAACCACGTGAAATTTCTGCTGAGGACAGTCACAGGCAGTGACCAGAGACACCTCAAGAGAGAGTGCGTGTGGTCTGTAACTGGTAATGCCCTATGAGGAGGGCTGGCCAAGTGATTTGGAGCTCACATCTCGCTGTGACCTTCCTTGGCGCTGGACTTAAAACTATAGGATTTAGTGCTTTCCTGATAAATTTCCATCTTCCTTTGGTCTCTTCTATTTCTATGTCCCTATTTACCCATTTCAAAATGGGAATGTGTATGGTACGTCATTATATGTTGGTAGTGTAAAGTCTTCTTTTTGACTCATACAGGAGTTTACAGCTTGCAGTGTATCTTAAGTACCATAGGAGACTTTGAAGTTTTCAACAATCCTGGAACTGTTAAAGTTTTGGCATCTTTTACTGATAGACTGAATGCATTTTGCCTAAAGAAATGAATTTGAGTTTTTTGGAAGCCAGGCATGAAATGTGATGGTTTGCACAGATTGTTCTTCAAAAGGCTCATGTGTTCAGAGGTGGAACTTTTAAAGGTGACTGGATTGTGACACTACACTAATCTGTAAATTGATCTACTCATTAGTTCAGAGCTGTATGTGCTCCTTGTCAGAAATGTGGGTCACTGCTGGGGATTGGAGCCTGGTGAGACCAGGGAGGGTGCATCTTCCTCATCAGCTTCTCTCTTCTCACTAGTCTTCCTGGAAGCCTTGATTGCACCCCTTTTCTTCCATTGTACCATCCTGCTTCTGCCATCCTGTTTCTGCAGTGGAGTCTGTGACCATGGACTGAAATCACGAGCCAAAATAAATCTCTCCCGTTTTAAATTGTGGTTGTAGGATAATGTGTCTCAGTGGCAGAAAAGTAACTAAGACATGGGTACTTACTACAACCAAACAAAATAAAAATAAAACTAGATCACAAAAAGACACAAAAGAACTTTGGGACAATGACAATATAGCCTTGATAAATATATCTGGGAACTGAAGTTGTAAGGAACTCTAAGAAAATATGAATGTCTCCAATGACAGATCAAGCAGAAGCCTTTTTAAAATTTGAGATGATACAGAAAGACATTAAAAATTCAGCTAATCATTTACTTACAATAACTAGTGGATGCATGAGAAATTATGAGAGAATACAAAAGATAGAGAATGAATGGAAGCTGGGGGAGAGAGATTTGTGTCTAATGTTAGATAAGTTTTTTGGGGGGAGTTTATTAATTAGGGTGGCAAAAATTCTGCTAATTGGTCCTTATAGTGAAACCCTGGGTGTGGGAATACTGTGCACCACAGAAAAAGTACAAGACTGTAAGTGAGTCCTTAAGTTATGTACCTACCAAGAAAGAAAATGGTTAAGTTACTTAGAGAGGGCCAAAAAAAGGTATTTGCAAGGTGTTGATAAAAACTCTTAGTAGGTGAAAGAAGAAGTTAACAGAGAAGAGAAAGACAGAGAGAGAGAGAGAGAGAGAGACAGACAGAGAAGAAAGGAAGAAGAAGAAGAAGACGAAGACGAAGAAGAAGAAGAAGAAGAAGAAGAAGAAGAAGAAGAAGAAGAAGGGAAGAAGGGAAAGAAGAAGAAAAAGGAGGAGAAAAAGGAAGGAAGGAGGGAAGAAGGCAAAATTTAAAAATTTCAAAACTATCTAATGGAAATTATCAGGGATACACTATAAGCCACAACTTGTACTTGAGAGAGGAAAAATATTACCAAAGCCCAATATGTGAGGTACTAGGAAGCAATGCCTGCCTGAATCTTGACTTAATCAGAACAGAGAACACACCTCAACATGCTGACTTCTGACAACAAAGTGTTTAGTTATGATGAACTGCAGTCTATTTTGATAAAAGGGATAAGTCTGAAGGTAGACCATATGTTCAGAGTGCAGCTGAAAAGAAAATTTAACCCCAAGGGCAGAAGAGACATTAAGAAAATCCTTTGTCAGGCAAGCCCACACCTTAAAGATGAGCAATGGAGGGCTCAGACCTGTGTTTCAGTAAGATTAACCTTAGGAAGAGGAAATTGTGAACCCATACATCATTTGCCTGAAAAGACTCAATTCTTATACTAAAGACAGAGCAGGAAAAAGGCACATTGGCTTCTAGGTATATAAGGTAATTATTTTTGTATTATAGCCTCCACAAAATACTTAATATTCAATATGAGTTTATGAGGCATACATACAAACACAAAAATTTAATGCATAAAACTGTTTTAAAACATAAAACAACCAATAAAACCAAATTCAAAAAGAATACAGTTAGTGGGGATGTGCAAGAGAGAATCTGAAATAGCTATGACTTACATGTTGAAGACTGTGGTGCAAATGAAGATATCATGAGCAATCTGATATTCATCAGAAATTTCATCAGAAAGGTAGAAATTAGAATCAAATGGAGATGCCAGATGAAACCCATAATAAGGAAAAGGAAAACTATAGGTTCTTTAGTATATTTTAAATAGTTTAGAAAATAATTAGATAACTTGAAGAGATGCTAATTCAAACTGTGTAAAGTACGAAAAGCTCACACATAAGAACGAAAAGGTGAAACAAACAAGAACACGTGGGTACACAGGACCGAGCGTCAGAGATCTGGGTGAATGTGTGGCTGAATGTTGTACCTCGTGGGAAAGAAGCCTAGAATTACAA
>RJWM01001722.1:133507-146659 GCA_004363535.1 Dasyprocta punctata | reverse complement strand
AAAAAAAATAAATAAATAAATAAAATAAAATAGAAGAAAAAGAAAGAAAGAAAAGATACAGAGATTTGAAAAAGTAATCAAACATATCTATTGATACTAATTAGCAATCTGTCAAGAGTTACTCAGGGGAAAAAGCAGCTCACAAAGAAAACAAAGTACCACCACCTTGAGAAAACTCTTCATTCAGAACAGCTGATTTGGGGCAGGGATGTAGCTCACTGGTAGAGCACTTGCCTAGCATGGGTGAGGGCCTGGGTTCAATCCCTAGTTCCTCACAAAGAGTGGCTGATTTGGTAGCAAATGATTTATCGTTAAACGGGCAAATGAATTATCATTAAAGGGGCAGAAAAAGATGTACCATGCTAACCCTAATCAAGGAAAGCAGAAGTACTATAATTTAGACAAAGCAGACTCTTGAACAATGAAAACTATCAGGGATAATGAGTATTACACAATGATAAGAGAGTGAATTCACCACAGGAGTACAAGAAGCACTACTATAGCCCCAGATAGAGCTCAGCGGCACAACGCCTGCTTGGCAAGCACAGGGTCCTGAGTTTGATTCTTCATACAAACTGACAGATCCTGCAGCTGGGAAATCAGTAGATACTGGACAGCACTACCCATCAACAGGATCTAACTGACATTTGCAGAATGTCCTTCCAACAATAGCAAAATACATATTGTTCTTGAGTCCACAGGGAACCTTCCCCAAGGCAGGCCACATTCGGGAGCATAGTAACCAAACCACTTGGAAGGGACGGAGGTCATGCAAAGTTTGCTATCAGACCATACTGGTATTAACCTAAAAATGAATAATAGAAAGATAGTTGGAAAATTCTAGAATATTTGGAGATTAAACAACACAGTTCTAGGACTGGGGGATTAGCTCAGCAGCACAAGTGGCTGCCTGGCAAGCATGAGGTTGATTCCCGTTACCCAAAAACAACAACAACAGCAACAAAAACAGTTCTAAATACCATGGTCAAAGAAATTTCCTTCCTTCCTTTCTCTCTTCCTTCCTTCCTTCCTTCCTTTGTGGTGCTGGAATTGAACTCTGGGCTTTGTGTATGCTAGGCAAATGCTTTATCACCGGGCCACACCCTAAGCCCTTAAAATATTTTTAAACAAACAAAAAATGAAAATAAATTTATGCAAATGTGTAGCATTCAGCAAATGCACTGTTTAGAGGGGAATGTGTAGGACTGAACGCTGGTCCGGGACTGTACTGGCGAGGCAGAAGCCAGTGTGGCAAGTGAAGCCAGCCTGGGCAACAGGAGAAGATCCCTTCTCAAAGACAGAACAAAACATCAAAAACAAATCAGGAGGCTGGGGTGATGCTACATTCCTGTAATCCCAGCACTCAGGAGGCTGAGGCAGGGAGATTATTCTGAGTTTGAGAACATCCTGGGCTACAAAGTGAGCTCAAGGCCAGCCTGAACTACATAGTGAGACCCAGTCCCAAAAAGACAAAAACAAGCCGGGTGTGGTGGTGCACGCCTTTAATCCCAGCACTCCCAGCACTCCCAGCACTCAGGAGGCTGAGGTAGGAGGAGCGTTGTGAGTGCAAGGCCGGTTTGGGCTACAATGCGAGCACAAGGCTGGCCTGAGCTACATAGTGCGACCCTGCCTCAAAAAAAAAAAAAAAAAAAAAAGACAAAAACAAAACAAACCAGGTATCAAGGCACCATCTGCAATCCCAGCCTTCTGGGAGGCTGAGGGAGGCAGATCACAAGTTTGAGCTCAATCTGAGAAATTTTTGTGAGACTTTTTCTCATAATTGAAAAAAAAAAAAGGAAAAGAAGGGCTGGGGATGTAGTTTGGTGCTAAGGTCCTGGGTTCAATCCCCAGTACCCAAAATACAAAGCTATAAATGCTGGCAAGGATTCATAAGAGAAGGAACCTTTCTACACTTCTGATGGGAATGTAAATTAATACAGGCCCTGTGGATATCAGCATGAAGATTCCTCAAAAAACTAAAAATTGAACTATCATCATGTTAACAGGCAACTGAGTTAGAAATATTATAGGCAGTCAGAAAGGGCTAGGCCCTCAAAGGAGCCGGCACAGAGGACCAGATATCTTGTGACCTTGGAAGAGATACACACCTCTTGCTGTGGGCCAGATCTCAAGACAAAAGGCAAAACAAATGCAACCACACCCTAATCATAAGCGTTAGGGATTAGGGATGGATCATCTTGAGAAGCCAGGAATTACCGTCCCAATCCCCTAATCCGTAAGAAGGCTCGCTTACTACGTGACTCGCTTCCCCATTTGTCCTTGATTTAGTCAATTTTGCCTAAACAATTAATCTTATTGGTTGACCACAGTTCTGTCCCACCTCAAGCCCATCTGCCTTGCAAATTCCCAGTTTTCCCCAACATGATTTTACTCTATAAAAATCACTAGAAAAGACAGTCTTTGGCAACCCACACGGGCCCCCTTCTGTCTCTCAGACAGAAGCTTTCTTTCTCTCAATAAATGTATTCTGCTCTTACCCTCCGTTGTTCCTAAAATTCATTCGATTTTAGAGAACATGAACTCTCGCCAGACATATAGTAGGTTGGGAGTTTCATTCCCCTATATCATTTGGAGGTCTCCCACCGAGATTGTTTTCCTGTATCAATATGACACAGCTCTATTGCTCCTCCGTACATATCTAAAGGAATCGGAGGCAGCACACTGTGGGGAGACCCCCACACCCGTGTTTATTGCCGCACAATTCACAAGAGACAAGATAGGAACCCAGCCTAGGTGCCCACTAACAGACAAATGAGTAAAGCACAGGCAGCATAGATACACAAGGGTTCCCCCCAGGCATACAGAAGGAAAGCGTGTCACTTACAGGAAACAGAGGGGGCTGGAGACCATCAGGGTAAGTGAAATAAGCCACACTAAATTATTGCACCTCTTCCCTCCTGTGTGGAATCCGAAAGTGAAAGTAGAAGGGAGACTATTAGACAAGAGGAAGGGAATCCCAGAGGCGGGGGCAGGGATGGTAATGGGAGAATGGGTATGAGCAAAGCATATTGCACACATGTATGAAAATCCCCCCCACCCCAAAACTTCTTGTAAAAGTAATAGGTCCTAATGGAAATATAGTCAAAAGAGAAACACAAAGATCCAAAGATCTAAGGAAATGAAGGGGTACTTCATGTTCATGGGTAGAAGATTGAATGCGGTGAAGGAGTCAGTTCTCCCAAACTTGATCTAGAGATTCAATGCAGTCCCAATCAAACGGCCAGCAAGTTATGATCTGGTTACGAATACACTACGGAGAGACCAGGGATCCAGAATTACTAAGAGAATATGGGAGAGGAAAGGCAGAGTCAAAGGACTGATTTTGCTGTTTTGATTGATGGCATGGTGGTCAGGGGAGCGAGAGGTTGTCAAAAGGATAAATCAATCACGGGCAGCGAAAGTCCACACGTATGCCCAGATAAACACTGCCAACTGAATTTTGGCAAAGGAGAAACAGCCATGCAGTGGAGGAAGGACAGCTTGTTCCACTCATGGGGCTGGGATGAGTAGATTTCTATACACAGAAAAGTAAATACAGATACATACCTTTCACAAAAATTAACTCAAAATGGATCTTAGACTCAAATAAAAAATACATAACTAATTTCTAGAAGATGATAGGAGAGAAGCGAGGTGATCCTGGGTTCAGTGATGAGTTTTCAGATATGATGCTGAAAGTATGGCCCAGGAAAGAAAAAGTTAATGTTGCACTTTATTTATTTATTTATTTTTGCGGCACCAGGGATCAAACTCATAGCTTCACGCTTGCTAGACAGGCGCTTACGCCACTGAGCCAAACTCCCGGCCCTGGTGTTTTGAGGCAGGGTTGCACTATGTAGCTCAGGTCAGCCTTGGGCTCGCATTGTAGCCCAAGCGGGCCTCGAACTCACAACGCTCCTCCTATCTCAGCCTCCCGAGTGCTGGGATTAAAGGCGAATGTTGCACTTTATTAAAATTAAAAACTTCTGCTCTGTGAAAGATACTGTTAAAGGAATGAAGAAACGAGTCAAGAGTGGGAGAAAATATCTGTCAACATGTGTCTAAAAAAAATTTTGTATCTAGCCAGGGGTGCACACCTATAATCCCAGCACTCAGGAGGCTGAGGCAGGAGGATTGCTGTGAGTTCGAGGCCAGCCTGGCCTACAAAGTGAGTTCAAGGCCAGCCTGATCTGCATTGAGGCCCTGCCTCAAAAAGACACGTGTGCGCACGCACGCACACACACACACACACACAATCTTGTATCTGAACTATACCAAGAACTCTTGGAACTCAATAGAAAGAGAATAAAGAGCCTAATTAAAAATGGGCAAAAAGACATCTCACCAAAGAAGATAAATAGATGGCAAATAACCATATAAATAATGTTCGCCATTAGATGTTGAGGGAGTTTGGAAATTAAAGCAACTATAAAATACCACTAAACTCATATTAGAATGTCCAAAATCTAAAAAAACCAATGACAATACCAAATCCTGGAGGGGAGGAACAACAGGAATATTTATTTATTGCTGGTGGGAACGCAGAATGGTAACCCACACTGGGAGAGAGCCTGGTGATTTCTTACCAAACTAGACGTAGTCTTAGCTTATAAACCAATAACCAGACTCCTAGGTATTAACCCAATTGGCTGACAGCTTATGGTCACAGTAAAGCAAATGTCCATAGCAGCTTTATTAATAGTCACCCCAAAACTGGAAGCAAGCAGGATTTCCTTTCTGGGTGTGTGGGTAAATACACTACAGTATATTTGTGAAAAGTTTTTCAATAAAAGATGAGCTTGGAAGTCCTGAAAACCTATGAAGGAAACTTACGCACATATTGCCAAGTGAACTTAGCCAATTTGAAAAGACTACCCGCTGTCTAATTTCAACCATGTGCCATTTTGGAGAAGGCAAAACTCCAGACAGTAAAGGGGCCGGTGCTTGCCAGATCTTGGAGGGAGGGATGAACAGGTGAATCCTGGTAGGTGTTCAGGATGGAGAACAATTTCCTACGAAACTATTGTGCTGAACACAGCATTAAGTATTTGCTAAAGCTTAGACCACAAAAAACCGAAACTTCGGTGTGACCCGTGGACTATATGTAAGTAATTTAAAACAAGTTAATATATGGAAAATATAAAACTTTTATTATATTATATTTTGCTACTCTTCTTGACCTTAGTACAGTCCTGAGTACAGAGCAACAGCTTCGGTTTGTAAAAAAACAAAACATATTTCGTTAAAAATCATCCACTAATATTTAAACTCTCTTTCATACACTGGAGATACTGGGTCACATGCTTTCCTAGAAATGCCATATCGACTGAGTTTTTAAATGTCTAAAATGTGTGTTTCCCAAGGTCTTGGTCTTACTGATCTTAGTTTATGGAGTTATCCGGGATGTGAATAATCATCTTACGTCCCCCACTTCCAAAAGCAAGGGACAATGCTTTTTCCTCTGGTCTTCACACCGCAGGTTTTTCTTCGAAGTCTATGGGCAAGATTTAGCTCCGTAGATGTGAACAGAAATGCAGATCTGACACGTGACATCAACATCGGGACTAAAAGTCCCGGGACTACAAACCACTGCAAAGGAAAATCCATGGAGTAGATTACTACACATTAGGGGTATTTTGTATCAGTAACAGCATGCAACAGGAGTATTACACAATTTCTATACCTACTTATACTTATTTAGCCAACTAAGTTATGGGAGACTATTTACAAGTTTCAAACTTTGTAATTTGATGACCTTAAAGACGGAAAAGTTAGAATCTTTTTTTTTTTTTTTTTTGTAAAAGTGAAGAGTGAGGGAGAAACTGGCTATGCAGAGCAACTTGGGCTCTGCAATAGGAAAAGAGGAAACAACAGGATAAAAGTACACACGGCAGGGGTGGACGATCATGAAGAAAAGCCACAGCAGCTAGAATCTTATTTTTGACTTTAGTATCAGCATTTTACAATACCTTTATGAGTTTCTGCTTCCAGTGTTCTAGTTCCTATGTCTTAGTTCTGTTTCCTAGGTAGGGCCATTCTGTGTTCCTTACAGTATAGCAGCTTAGGTCAGAACACCATAGAAATGTTTTGTGATACAACAGAGGGCACAGGGAGGATTAATATACATTCAGAGAAATATATTTAGAAATTTGGTCTTTGAATTTTTGTTCCCCTTTCGCCAAATATGTTTTTGTTAGAGAACCAGTGTAAAGACCCCGTTCAATGATCCTAAGTAAATTATTGATCGATTCCTTTGACTCTAGGGCTGGGGTATTTAGGTTTGTATTTTATAATTACCACAACAGCTTGCACAATTACTGTGTAGACCTTCATTTTTTCCAAAGCCTGGTCGACAGCTATCCATCCGAATGACATGAAAACTGTGGTCCACAAAATGCATAGCAGGTACCGTTTTATTAAAATGATGGTTGAAAATATTTGTTTGGCTCTGAAAAAATTCTTCTATCCGATCTCTTGCCTAAGATTTAAAAATACCAGCGAAAAGAATAATTACTAAATCCAGTGTGCTGTGTTTTATACAGCATTCTCAAAACGCAGGGTGTTAAAACTAAATATGAGCTTAATATTAGTCTAGTCTTAACCTTGTCAACTGTTCTCATTTCATATATAAAATGGGTAAGAAAAAATAAAGTTAAAAAACTTGTAACATGTCAATTCCATATGTAGTTAACTGATAACTGGAGGTTCATTATAGTATTTCTAGTTTCATATAATTAACAAGGAAAAGAAATCCAAGCAAAATGAAAATGAATGTTTTTCTCTAACCAGTGTTGCAAACTAATGATGTAACTCCTGTTTTATTGCTCAAGCACAGAGTTGAATAATAACTAGTATTAACTGCATTCTTCCCATAAGCTGGTCATTGTATGGACTCAGGAACAAGATCACAGAAGTGGAGGAATCCTTTTTTTCAGTACTCTGCCTTTTAATTTTTTTTTTTCCTTTTAGACAAGGCCTCACTAACTCACCCAGGCTGGGTTTAAACTTGCCATCCTCCTGCCTCAGCCTCCCAGAGTGCCAGGATTACGGGTGTGCACTAAAAGCCCGGCTGAGCAAAGGCTTTTTTCAGATGATGTCGCTCGCTTCTTAGGATGGCAAGCAGCACAGCAAATACATTTTTGTTTTTTTTGAGACAGGGTCTCACTATGTAGTTCAGGCTGGCCTCCATGTAGCCCACACTGACCTTGAACTCCCAGCGATCTGCCTGTCTCAGTTTCCCAAGTGCTGGGATTACAGTTCTGTGCCACCATGTCTAACTGCACAGTAACTATGATGATGAGTGCAGATACAGTTTTGGGGAACAGTTGGTTTAACCCGGGATGACATGATTGTGAAACTGTGCTTCAGGCTGCTGTTTAGCCATCACTTGGGTGAATAAAACCAGGAATCTACCTTTCTGTTATAAAATACATAACACATGATATTAACGGGGGGAGGGAACTACGTAATATTTCAAATGTACTTCTCCAAAGAGTGCATCTTGAATTATCCAAGCATCTCACAATTTCAGTTTAAAAAACAGTAACAAAAAATCAACAGTACTTTATATTTAAACTTTTAAAAAAAGAATTTAAAGCCAGGTGTGCCAGCACATGCCTGTAATCCCAGCACTTGGGGAGCTGAGGCAGGAGGATCACTTAGATTTCGAGACCAGTCTAGACTACACAGTAAGTTCAAGGCCAACCTGGATTACAGAATGAGACCCTATCTCAAGGCAAACAAAACAAAAATAAAACAAGAATTTAAATGTACTCCTTAGTAATGTTTTTATGAATGGCAAATACACCATGGAGAAATAGATTTCTGAAGAAATATTTAATAAATAAAATATTGAAAAATTTAAAAATAGCCTTTCTGATTATTCAAGTACTTTCACCTTCCAGTGAAATGCTCACCTTGAGGATATTGTGGTTAGTGATATCTTCGCAATCGACAGATGCATTGCATGCGTCTCTCCACCCGGGTGCAAAAGGGTTAACTGTGGAGGCAAACAGGGAGGTTCACAGAAGAATTCTAACAAATTCCGAACATCTGGATAAAGCCCAAAGGCTTATACCTGCTTGCATGTAGGCTTTTAATGCCATTGTCTCATGCTCGCCACAGTAAAGGCCCCTAATCTGAGTAATCGATCCGTTATGCCCTTGCGCCATCTTGGGGCTGATGGAAGTAACTACAACGCTGTAAAATTGGGTTTGGTGACTTCCTTGTGCTAAAATCTCAAAAACAACAAATTAAATTTCTGGAAGAAGTTATTATTGAAATATTAGCTATATAATTAAAGACCCCCATTAATAAAATAATTGACTTCTAAGTGATAAGCAAAAATATATCACCTTTGAAGGCAAATAATTAGTATGCTAATTTAAACAACAAAAAAAAAACACAACCAGGGAACAATATACTATAGTGCTCAATAAACGTTTTTAAAACCTGTTATTCACGAGATATCTTGTTTTCACATGGTAATTAATTCTGTAATTTATCTTGGCTCAGAACTACATTCATCAAATGAAAACAATGTTTAAAAAATTGTTTTTACCTTGAAAGGCTATGAAGAGCTCACGAGCGAGATCATGTTCTGGAATTTTAACAACATGGCATTTATATGATGCTTCTATGATATGGCATGACAAATCAGAGATTAAATTATTCAAGATTTTCTTCAGCAGTCTAAAGAGCTGGTCATTGTATCTTCCTACACAAGACTTCGTGGTAAAACGTACAGCCATCTGGTAAGAATAATCAGGTTCCCGGTAGGCTTTCAAAAAAAGATGAAAATGCAAACAGTTGGGCCTAGCATTGACTTATTCTTCTAAGCAATTTTCAGATAACGTATAGTAGTATGGCCCATCAATCTTGAAAACTTTACCTTTCTCATAAAATGTATCAGTGGGCTCACAAAAGACATGAAACTAATAATTCCAAAGAAAAAAGTGTTATTTTCATCTGAGATATTTACTTAGAAAAAAATGGCTTCTGAGCCAGGCGTGGTGGCGCATGCCTTTAATCCCAGCACTCGGGAGGCTGAGGTAGGAGAAGCGTCGTGAGTTTGAGGCCGGCTTGGGCTACAACACGAGCGCAAGGCCAGCCTGAGCTACATAATGCGACCCTGCCTCAAAAAACCAGGACTGGGAGTTTGGCTCAGCTGCTTAAGCGCCTGCCCTGGCAGGTGCGAGGTTGTGAGTTCAATTCCCGGCGCTGAAAAAAAAAAAAAAAAAAGAGGCTTCTATGGGATAGCAATAAAGACAACTTAACAGTATTGAGAAGAAAATAAGATGGCTTTGGTGGTGCACACCTGTAATCTCAGCTACTCCAGAGGCTGAGGCAGGAAGACAACAAGTTTAAAACTAGCCTGGACAATTTAGCAAGACTTTACCCCAAAATAAACAGAAATGCTGGGGTGTAAGAGCATTTGCCTAGCGGGAGTGGGGTTCTGGGTTGGATCCCTAGGACTGGCATAAGGAAAAAAACTAAAATGATGTGCTGGGAGGGTCTTAATTTGCAGTTAAGTCTCAGCTCAAATCAGTGAAAAGGCCACTAACTTGCTTTTGGATTTAGCTCAGTGGCACAAGCACCTGCCTGGAAAGTGTGAGGTCATGAGTTCGATCCCCGGTACAAAAAAAAAAAAAAAAGAATTAAATATTGACTTCTAAATATCCTGGCAAAATTGTGATAGTTCGTGGTTGGTTACACATCTACATAGTAGGAAGCAGAGCCACAAGAGGGTTATTTAGGACACACTTAGCTTGCTGTTAACTTAGAAGTTTGCCTAGTCAAATCTACCTCCAAATACTTTGTAAATCATACTAAGTGCCTACAACCAGGCTCATTTTTACTAAAATGAAGAAGCTTTGCATCTAATTCTGATTCACACTAACTGTATAAATTACAGTGCTCCTGTACTCCTACCGAAGATCATGAAGTCATATCTCTTCTTTACTGTAGTTTCTTCTTGGGTTTCGGCCTCAATTGTCTTGTAAGAAAGAGTACACGTGTAAAGTCCAGATAGAAGCTCCAGAAAATCCTTCACAATCAGTTTTCCTGTTTCTGTAATGTTGAATCGATTGCTTCCTAAACATGAATGGAAAATAATTTGGTTACTGAACAAACAATTCAAACATTACTTAGTAAACCTGGGGTTATGAATTGACACACACACAAAATTTAAAAATTGAGAGACTATTTCAACTCTGAGAATCCAACAAAATCTTAATTCTGTCATATCACTCTAGGAAAACCCACCAGATAAGTACATTTCTGAAATACATGTTAATTTTCTTTGATTCATTTCTTGTTATCTGTTTCAATCAGCTTATGCCATTAATTCAGTAAATGAGATACAATTTCTTCACATGAAACAGAAAGGAGCCAATCTAGAGGTCACAGGTCTGTAACCCCAGCTACTTGGAGGACTGAGGCAGGAGGATCTTCACAAGTTCAAGGCCAGCCTGGGTTCGCCATATAATGAGTTCAAGGCCAGCCTGAACTACACAGTGAGACCTCATCTCAAAAAACTAAACCAAGCCAAACCAAAAAAGACTTTTGAACTAATACAGCTATAGAAAGTAGGGCACAAAAATTACTCCTTAGGGCTGGGAGAGTAGTTCAAAGGCAGAGTGCTTGCTTAGCATGTACAAGGCCCTGGGTTCAAGCCTCAGCACTGAAAAAAAAAATCAAACGATAACAGCAAAATTATTGTTCCAGTTTTTACATAAGAAGAAAATAAGGCACAGACCAGGGTATACAACTGATTTAAATTTAGAATAAGTAGAGTTGCAGTTAAATTTCAGTGTTCTTTTCAATAAACAACAGCACTTTTCTAAAACAATTCTGACATCATTAAAACTGAACAGATTAAAATCAAATAATCTACCTGTTAACATCTTTTCATTAGGCCCGATCCATAAGTACGTGGGGTCCACAGTTTCTTCACTGGCACGATGGGAATCCATACAGACAAGGGCTGGACTGTTTTGATGTAATTTTACATATATTTTCACTGTGACAAAATAAAATACTGTGTAACTACATTATATAGCAAAATGTCCCAAGGATACTAATTAGTTCTTCTTCTGTCCCAAGGATACTAATTAGTTCTTCTTCTGTCCCAAGGATACTAATTAGTTCTTTTTGAATTTCAATATTTTATTTCATTTATTTTTTGTTTTATTATTATTTTTTTAGACAGCATCTTGCTCTGTAGTTCAGGCTGGCCTTGAACTCACTACGTAGCCCAGGATGGCCTCAAACTGGCAGCAATCCTGCCTCAGCCTCCTGAGTACTGGAATTACAGACGTGCACCACCATAGCCAGCTGTGAAGTTCAGTATTTAAAAAATTGATATATTATTATAACATTCAGGGCTGGGCACTGTGGTGCATGCCTGTCATCCCTGTAGTTGGGAGGCTGAGGCAGGAGGATCATCATAAGTTTGAGGCCAACCTGGGCTACACAGTGAATGCAAGGCCAGCCTGAACTACATAACAAGACTCTGTCTCAAAAAACAAAACAAAACAAAACAAACAAGGAAACAAACAAACAACAAACCCCAAAAAACATTTAGGATGCTAGCCTGAAGTCCTTTCCTAAGGTAAGTTGTTAAAACTCTAGACTGTTCTAGTCTTTTCTTTTCTTTTTGTGATATTACAGTTTATAAAAATGTACATGACACATTTAGCAGTTCATTTTAATGTGCAGATTCAGAATTCATTCAACACATAATTTTCTGAAGGGATAAATGGAGTCAACTTCCAGAGAAGGACTTGAACTTCATTGCAAAACTGATGATTACCCTGAAGAGAAACTTGGCATTTTGCTTTAGTTTCCTTTCATGGGAATAGTAATTAAATCTAGATGAGGCATCCTAGGAAGGCGACCTACAGACCTATTATGACTGATTCGGTAGCCTCTGATTCCAGTAGGCTTGGCACCAACGCAGTATTGCAATGTGCTAATTTTAAAGCCTACTGACTGCCAGGCTCTGAATGTATAAAGACACCATCCTACAGTCTGGGGGCAGTGGATCAGGGAGAGAGACTCCAAACATGCTTGGATGTGTTGGCTTAAAGTTATCTAAAAGCAGCTGGCGGGCTAACTTTCCTGGATAACAACGTTCGAGCTGAGCCTTAATGGCTGAATAGGAGATCTAGAACAAGGGGAGGGATAAGAGGCTTTCAACAGAGGAGAGGAATTTCCAGCCCTGGAAATCACCCCTGGGCTGGCGCTCTCACTTTGCAAATCTGCGGAAATATCCGGACTCAAGATGCGATCACGAGAGATCTGCACTGAGCTGGGCTGGGCCGGATGTACCTTGAAACCATATATTTTTTTTCCTTTTGTCTTTGCTTTTTTTTTTTTTTTTTGAGACAGGGTCTCACTGGCCTTGAGCTCACTTTGTAGCTCAGGTTGGTCTCAAACTTGAAATCATCTTTCTACCTTAGCCTCCCAAGTGCTGAGATTACAGGTGTGTGCCACCACACCCGGTTTGAGACCATAATGTTAAGGGAAATAAATCTGACACACAAATTTAAATATCTCATGGTTTCTCTTATAGAGAAACCCCAAAAAATAGAGAGAGAAAAAAAGATATTAGACCAAAAAATAAGAGAAAAAAAGATATTAGACGTCAGGAAGCAGATCTTTTGCAAATGGGAAGGAGACAGAGATGGGGATAGAAAAAGAATTAAGATGTGTTATGTCTCAGTGGCTTAAGCGCCTGTCTCGCAGGCGCAAGGTTGTGAGTTCAATCTCCGGTGCCGAAAAAAAAAAAAGTGTTATGTGCCTGTGCCAACTCCCCATGGTGCGTGGAAGCAGTACATACTGCAAACGTGTATAATGAAAATGTAAAGAAAATAGTTGAGCAGCTCGAAGGCAAGGTAGAACAGCTAAAGACAAGGTCACTGCAAGCGCGGAGTGCTGCACCTGCAGCCCAGGGACAACAGGGCCGCTCCTCTGAGGGCCCCACGTGGGCAGCGGCCTCTTTACCTGGGTGTCCCAGCCTGCCGTACACAAGGCCTTTCTCATTGAGCAGGGAGGAGCGAGGCCAGCCAGCTGCGGAGGAGAGAAACTGCTCTTCAGAGAGCCAGGGCTGGGGGGTGAGGGGGGGAAGCGGAGGGAGCAATCCAGGGGTCG